>JBCNYH010000007.1:15684430-15696546 GCA_039654325.1 Tandanus tandanus | reverse complement strand
TTGAAAATTTGAATCGATTCAGAATGCTAATAAATACGAATCGCGATTCATTCGTGAATCGATTTTTTTCCCGACACACCTTTTTTATATATATATATATATATATACACGCTTCCCTATTTCTCGGATTTCGGATTTCCCATACAAAATCCGGCGCCGGACATTATCTGGTATTGCCGGAAAAATGCTCGGACAAGTCCGTGAATCGATGATGGAAGCCCGGGTCGGTCATGATTTTCCAACTTCCCTCCTGTCCGGCCCGTTCCCGTCCGAGTGGATGGATGAAAATTAAGCCGCGGAGGGGCACGAAATAATGTCCGATAAACAGATAGTGGCATCAGTGACTGGAGAGCAAAGTGAAAGTGAGGACAGGCACGATGAGCCGGAACCCACATTTAAAATAAATGTGATAAAAGAATGTGCTGATTCGCTCCTTAAGTTTGTGGAAACACAATATTGTGTATTGAGTGTAGGATAAGTGTTGTAAAAGCCCAGGACTGCTGCTGAATAATGGCGATTGCCGGACCGATTATGGTAAATGTCTGGGAAAGGGTAGGGACCCCGGACATTAGCGACTGGCGGATTTTTGAGGTTCCCGGACAGCCTTTTCCCCCTAATAATCCGGGAAATTGAGGGTAAAGTGTACTCTGGTTGAAAGCCTGTCCAAAGACCTTTCAGATGAACCAAACATCAACCCTGTGTTTGAAATCACTCACTCATTCACTAGCCCCTACTCACTATGTAGGGAAATTAAATGCGGAGGACTACTTAGTGAGCTCAGAGGTAAAGTGTTAAAATACTTTCCGATATTACCCCTCGGTGCCATTAATTACATAATGCTGTTACACAATTAATACGTGACAGGTCAATGTCAACAACATGACAGGTCAGTGTGAACCGAGCTGGTGAACGATGCATAAGAAATCACTTTTAAATTTAGATTGCAGCCGTTTGTGTTGTGAGGTGCTGCATTTATTTTCGTGAGTTGGTCTCACGCCTCCCATCATAAGGAAGAACGCAGAGCATGATAGTAAATATTGCTTGGTCAGTGACCAACAGTTGTGCACTACTGTACACAATGTATTATGGAATACATTGAGTCCACTTATGGGGCATAATAATTCTCACTATACATTCGGACACCACTACAAAATGGCAAACTTGCTACATAGTGCACTGCATACTGAGTAGTAAGCGATTTCAGTTTTTCTACAGGACGTCCCACATAATAACCATTCAGTAGAGGTTTTATCTATCATTAGCACAAATGAAACTTTGTGTGGCTTCATCCTTACTAATTTTTTTTTTAGCATGTCCAAAACTCAACTATGTTCTCCACATCCATGCAGATCATACCACATCCTTATCAACTGTGCTCCTACTATACTGTACAATTTCTTGTGGACCCCAGACAATTCAATTTTTTAAAGATAACATGGAAACATGGCTGAGTGTGACAGGATTTTCAACAAAAACAACTATTTCAAAAAGGTTCCACTTGGATGGCCAGGATCTTCTGCTGAAGATATAAAAAGTGTCAAAAAAGCTTCTTTCGTCTGATGCTATAGAAAGATGGTTCTCAAGGTGAGGTCTAAGGACCCTTAGAGCTAAACATTACCTTGTTAAGAAAAACTATTTTAATTACTTTAATGAGTGCTCAAAACAATTTAAAAACAATTACTATGACTATATTTATTGATGAATTGCTAGAATTGGGCCCTTGCTTTTTATTGGTTTATTACAAACCTCAGTGACTAAACAAAACAGTCAGTCTATATATACACTGCCATGTAGGAAAAGACGTGTTCTTCACTGAAAAGTTTAGGAACAAAAAAGCTTTGTGACTCGAATAAATAGTCAGTATTTTATTAAATGTATTTGAGTCTATAGTTCTTAAAATAATCCTTACTGCTTCCTCACAGTAAAAACATTATGGTTCCCTGTCTGCAAAAAAAGATTTAGAAACATATTTTGTTTATTACACAACTTTTAATTACACGATTCTTTAAGAATTCTTCCTATTGCAGCAATAAATTGATCGTTTCCCATCAGAAGGATCCTTCCACATCATGGTGTTAAGGAGATTACTTTTGCTGTCAGTGGTAGCATCAATCAAAAAGAAATTTAAAAAAGATGGGGTTTTTTTGTTTGTTTTGTTTTCCCAAGCTTATACAAGATTCCTTAAGGGTAGCCCAGGAGGGACAAACCGAAGAATTATATTAGGTGCTAGATGGAACTTTTTGTCCACTGTCCCTTTGTTATCAAATTCACTGTCTGCAATTTCTATGATGCCATTCATTTCACTAGCTGTAAAGTTAGGTATAGTGAACAAACAAACAACCATGAACATATATAACTATTACATGATTTGATACACACTAGAACCCACACTCTTCCAGGTCACCCCTCACCCATTTCCCACTGAGGAGTCTTCGGCGAGACCAAAATAACCTTCTCTGTTACATAGAACTCTTTCAAAAGAGTAACATCACTTACATCTGTGTCAAAGTGTGCCTGGCAAATACAAAGTGCTATATGAGGTGTAAAACATTTGAGAACATGCCTCTGAATGCTAGAGGATATGGGAACAAAAGTGGCTCTCTAAGGAAAAACACCAACATATTGGTCCAATAAAAGAGACTGTGCCTGCCTCCTATTTGGAATGCTAGTGATGTCTGGGCTTTTCTTTGTGCAGGTCTGTAGCCCTCCATTTAACCAACTGTTGCACTCCTGCGCCACCATATGCTCTTTATAGAAGAAGTGAGGCAGAATGAGCTACGTTTTTTGTTCCACGTTGGTTATAAAAAGAGCAAATCTGTTTCGGCTTAGTTCAAATAGACCCAGGGGAGGGCCTGTGAAAAATATTTCAACAACCTCCTGTCTCAAGAATTACGACAATACTTACCATCTACACAACATTTAAAGTAGCGCATTATCTCAAAACTTGGGGAGGGGGGGGGGTGTTGGTACAGATACCGCACAGGTTTATAATTATACACATTTTTGTTGGAATCTATTAACAATTTTATCGATTAATATTTCTGTGTCATCTCAATGGCCAAATAATGGGCCCCGCACATGCTTTTCACAAAGTAAACAGTATCAAATGGAAAAACAAGCACAAAAGCTACCCAATTTCCAGCTGCGTGTGCACTTCTGAATGGGTGAAGGAGGCTTGTCATCATCAGACTGTGCAGCAGTATTGTGTTTGGATGTGTCACCAGAGAGGTCGACCAGCAGACACATAGGTCAGGAGAGCTGAATATCATTCTTTCCTCCTGCTGTTGCATTCAACTGTCATGGGAATAAAACAGAGTTTGTGCTGAGGCCTATAGAAGCTTTTCTTATTGAGCTAGTGTTAGCCCACCAGAGCGCCACCATCAATGAACTCTATTCAGTGCTTGCCACTCTGTGATGCACCTCAAAGCATATTCTGTCAACTTTGAGAAAACAAAACAGCATTTATTTGCATCTTGATTATTATGCCATGCTACTTGCATTGTGCATAAAATTCTCACCTAAAGTTAAAAGTTAAAAACCCCTTCGGCTAAAGCTAACCCAGTCTGCTGGCAAATAGAGTGAGGTAATGTTAAACTAACTACTCTGTGAAGCAGCACACAGCTCACAAAGAACTGGTGAAAAACATGTTGACCACTTCACTTCACAAAAGCCGCAGGTCATCAATCGTCACTCGAGGATGACACACACCTGACCCTGCATGAGCCAGCACAGAAGTCCAGCCCCTACTGATGCCTAGTGGACTACATGAGCTCAGGCTGCATAGATGCTCCAGTTTATCTTCAGTAAGGAAACAAATGCATAATTATATACAGACAAAATGAGCATAGACAGGCTTCTGCTTGCTTGGATTTGTTAATGTGTGACAGAGAGCATTGGGCAAAAGTTATATTTTGATTTTGTTCCAAAATTCATACAGCAAATTAATCACCAAATTAGAGCTCTCATTAAAAATAGTACTAAGTCACAGTTAATTCCATGACCTTGCACAACATAAAAAAACCTTTTAGCCAATGTTCTTTCAGTTTCAGTCACATATGTTTTATTTATTACTATCGTAATAAACTAGAGTACATTGGGAAAACATAAGAAGCTTAGAAGACAGCTGCAGTAAAAGTTTGTGCATGCCTCAAAAATAAGACATTAACACTATGAAGGAATTAAAAGTAATTATGCACTAAAATTATGTTAAACATATCATGGACATATAGTTAAAAACTGCACTCAGGAGGCTTCTTAAAAAAAAAAAAGTAATTATTAATTGTATGTCAAGGCAGTGAATGTCAAAGTCACCTGGGCTTGGCTCCAGCTTTTATTACCATGAGCAGGACAAATGTAGTGGATGAAGGGATAAATATGGAAACAATATAATATTAAGTAAAAACATATAGCTGCTTTCCAACACACTACTAGCCTTCATACCGACCTGCTGTATCAATTTCATTACTGATTAAAGGGTAATATGTCTCAAAGAAAGATACAATATTTGCAAATATATATTTAAAATAAGTTTTAAAAAAAGTAGGAGTAAGTTAAAAAAAAAATAAAATAAAAGACATTATCAAAATCTTAATATAGGAACATTAAACAAAGCCTCAAAACCAGAGAAAAAACTTAAGTTTTCCCCTTTGTATGTTGTGGATGAGTTTTGCTTCATAAAAATGATGTCAATATTAGTATTGCATTGATTTTTTTTTAAATGTTATCCCTTTTATTTATCTTTCAATCATTGTTGTTTTATACTACCTTGGAAGCATGGGTTACAGTTAAAACAGTAATTTGTTCCTATGCATCAAAAAAAAAAAAAAAAATTACTACTGAAACACTGTCCGGCTACTGAATTGCCTTCCTCTCTTCAGCAACTTTTAAATCTTCCTAGCATTACATCATCACATAATGTTTACCATATACATATACAGTATACAGTCTATATCCAACACCTGCACCACTCAGATGAACTATCTGACACACAAAAGCAATTCAAAGACACAACAACAAAAGCAGAAATCCTTCAATGCAAAAGACAGCCTTAACATTAGGCAATTAAACTGTCATATCACAACACAAAAGACATTGGAGCCCAATCAGGACTGAAACAAGAGATCAGTCATCCCACACTGGAGAGTCGTCAGTCAATTATAAATAGCCTTATTACGGCTGACAACACAAATTGTTTATCCTTGTCTCTCTGCACACAGCAATTACAGAGAATATCACCAGATGAGCTTGTTTGTATTTATGACATGCCAATCATAAGGAAGTGGTTTGATGTACTGTATGTCAACATCTCCATGGGAGAGCTGTCAGAAGTGTCAGCTTGATGGTGCAACTTGTGCAGTGAACATACGTTGTGGCTGCTGATAAACGCTGACTTTGTGCACGACTTTAGCCTGGAGAATGTTGCTTTGCTAATGGAACATCAGGTAGAGAGGTGCATTCACTCTCACTCTCAATTAGCACTTAAAGCTGTCAAAGTACAGTGCTGGCACGAATGCCTAATGACACAGGAAATGAGCATTGCTGAGGCTTCATCCAGGCTTGACCAGTTAGAGATTTGGTTAATGTCAACCATGTAAATGTCAACCAGTCACCATAAACATGTGACTGAACAGAGTTTAATGGTAAATATATTAAACATATCAATATGGATTTCAACTGGCACCAATCGATGAGAGTAAAAATTAAGAAAGAGAGAAAGAGAGAGAGAGAGACAGAGAAAGTGAGAGAGAAAAAAAGAAAGGTAGGGGTCATCATCTGGTGGGTCATGATCTGGATGAATACCCAGAAAAGCATGTTAAAGGATAGAACTGAGAACATGAAAAACACAGCAATCAACATATGGGAAAAATAGCCATTCTATAGAAAGTCGTAGCCCCTCAGCCAGGACACCTCAAGCTCACGGAGGACAGAAGCAATCCCCAATCAACAATAAACATTTTATTAGCCGTCCTACGCACAGGTTGAAATCATAGGGAGTGCCTATTAAAAATTTCAGAAAGTTATCATGTATATGAGCCGAGCAATGGTCCGGAAAAACTTGATATGTTCAAGGTCACTGTGCCAAGGTCAAAGGTCACATATGCAAATTAGCTACCCCACACACAGGTTTAAGGTCATAGGGAGTGCCTATGCAAAAGTTCAGAAATCTGGCCTGTGCATGAGCCGAGCAATGGCCCAGACAAAGTTATTGTCACGCCACCAGCCAAGTTCCAAGGTCATGTGCCAAGGTCTAAGGTCACATATGCAAATTAGCTACTCCATGCACAGGTTTAGGTCATAGGGAGTGCGTATGCAAAAGTACAGAAAGCTAAAATGCATACGAGCCGAGCAATGGCCCCGACAAACTTTATATGTTCAATGTCACTGTGCCAAGGTCAAAGGTCACAAATGCAAATTAGCCACCCGACGCACAGGTTTAGGTCATAGGGAGTGCCTATGCAAAATTTCAGAAAGCTGGCCTGTGCATGATCCAAGCAATGGCCAGGACAAATTTGTCACACCGCCCGCCCGCCCAGCCTCCAAGCCAACGACAGTTAATAAATGGCTGAGGGGAAAAACTGATCATAGTTCCGTGACTCTACATGGACCATGACAGCTTCTGTATCAAATAATCAGTTGTGGCATACTGTGGACATGCATTGATGTCAATTATTTATCTAAATGAAACTCAGTGTCAAAGGAAAAAATATTTACAGGCTTTCATCTCTTTTTTTTTTTCTAAATTACATTCACTCTCCCTGGTGTAATTAATAAAGTGTTAAAAAGATGACCATAAAACCAAACTATTCAAAGATTGAACAGAAGTATACACTTTCTGTATTCACCACTTCCAGTTAAAATCTGTTCAGAGCCTGTGGCATGAATCAAAAGTGATAACATTTACATTTATGACATTTTGTCAGATACCCTTATCCAGAGTGAATTACAGTCAATTGAGGGTTAAGGGCCTTGCTCAAGGACCCAACAGAGGCAGATTGATGGTACTGGGACTTGAACCAGCAACCTTTGGCTCAGTAAGCCACAGCTTTAACCACTGAGCCACTGCCCCATAATGACATGAATCACTACTATCAACTAAATGTAAACCTTATATTCATCTTCAGTATTTGCTTTTTACTAGTCAGGGTTGTGGTGGATATGAGGCCTATGCCAAGAAACCTGGGTAAAAGGAAATGGAACGCAAATACATTGCACGGCATCATGAACACACATTCACACCTGGAGTAGCTTGTCTTGCGGGCATGTTTTTGGAGAGGTAAAAGGCAATGTGCAAACCCAAAAGAAATCCGTGCAGACACAGAAAGAACTCTGAAACCCCAAACAGACTGTAACTTCAAAACCAGAACCCCTACAGCACCATACTATGCCTACTTATGACTGATGTCTTACACAATCACTTACAGTTTACTGCAGTCAGCATTCAATGTTCGTTGCTTATCTAGACCTGGATGCAGAATTTTAATTGGCTGGCCCTTTATCAATTTTATAGTGCAGCAGCTTGTTGCAAAAATAGTTTAAATGGTGATACAAGCATGGCATTTGTTACAGAAGTCTAAATGACATGATTTTATTATAAAATAACATTGGCCATCAGAAATTTAGATTTTTATAAATGGCTACCTTTCTGCCAATCCAAAACTGTTAAGATCAGTTTTCACCACACAGAGATTCACTAAAACACCTTATAACAAATATATGCACGACAAGGAATAAAAATTTATTTTCTATTATTATATTAACTGCAAACTCTTTTCTGAGTTGTCTCCCTTCACTTCTTAATAATTGGAGTTTTGAGATATTAGTAGCTTGATTAACTTTTGTCATTTCTTCTTTCATTTATAACACGTCTCTGGTCTCAGGAATGTTTCATATGGCTGGTAATAATTTGTAGAAACTCAATTCGAAAATACCACATATTTAGATAAAAGAACAAAACTCTAGAGAACTCATGACTGATTTCTCTTCAATTACAGTATCATCACATCTGTTCTACAACAAAGTATGGTTAGAAACTGAATCTGGAGAAGCATTGAACAGAATATGCCAGCGTTTTGTGAAATGTAATATTTTGATAGAATGGTAATACATTTTTCAATTTTTCCAAAAATTATATAATTAAAATGTAAAAAAAAAACATTGTTGAACTTACTAGAGTCATCTAGCAAGAAAAAAGTATATTAATACAAACCCAAAGTGAAATGAAATACTTTGATTAAAATACGATTCAAAAAATGTGGCCACCATCTTGAATAGCCATTCCCTGAAAAAAATTGTTTCAAATAACAAACACACCAAATTTCATGCTTGCATTACAAAACGAATGATTCCATTGACTTTCGGCACTAAGCAGCTCCACTAAGTTTAATATGCCTGAGTGAGGAAGATGAAACTGAAAAGGAGTGTGAACGAGAGCAGACAGAGATCAAGAAACTTTGTGTTTGAGATTAGCGGCAAGACAATGTTCATGCTACAGTCTTAAATTTCTGTTTAGCGGTCCGAGTGGCCATGAATGACTAAAACAAAGTGATGACCAGGTTAGACCTGACAGAATGCTAGCAGTTGTAACAATCTCAGTAGAGGTAAATGTCCTAAAGGAAGGAAAGTAGCAGTCAGGGCAGGATGAGACTTCACAGTACTAAAGCAGCCATAAATAATGGATATATTGACTCTGTGCCCTCAGGGCCAACTGGAAACAAAAGGTCTAATCAATCATTTGGACAGATTTGAAATGATGGCCCAAGCTACCATAAGCAAGCAAAATACAAAAATACTTTGAAAAACTGAAATTAATCAATGTCTTTTGGTAGATAGATATAATAATGCTGATTGTCTGATCCTAATTAGCAACAATATTTATACAAGTAAACATGCAAGTCAGACTTATAAGGAAGTAAGTAGAATAGGCAAAGGCAAGTAAGTGAGTAAGAGCCATTAAATTGGAGTCAAATTGGAAATTGGAGTCGGAGGATGACGCACACACATTGTTCACACTACACAGTGCTGAGAAGAAGCAGGTGGTCATGATCTATTTCATAAAACCTTTTGCGAGTAATGATTTTTTTATTGACGAGACCATAATGGTAATATTTACAGGTGGACTGTGTGAATGAAATCTTTAAAACTGAGTAATCTAAGAGAAATTTAATAAGGACCTGCTAAATGTATGCCCTGCTGAATTGAAATATAAGGCTAAGAATGGCAACACTATAAAAGCTACATTCTAGAAAGAGCAGTAGGGAAAGGGGTACCATTCAGATATTTAAAAATAAATAAATAAACATGTGTTTCTGTCCTTATTCTTTTTTCAAAAAAGAAAAAAGGAATCTCAAATGTAATGCTTTTGATATTTCAATTAATATGGTGTTGAAAATATTCAGAATAAAGTGCTAGGAATAGATGAACATGACTCACAACTTCATCTCACCTAACTTTGGCAAAAAGCTGTCCACAGCAACACACACAGCTGGGTAAGCAGGCACACTTCTGCTATGCCACTTCACACACATCCACTGTGTGCATACCAAAGTAAAGAGAAAACTTGAGGTACACTTGTCAAATCCACCAAATCATTAACACATTCCACAACAGACTATAGCACACACAGATGGGATCAACGTAATCATGAGAACAATGAGCAACCTTTCCATGTGAAGGGGAACTACATTCGATATGTGGGTTTCCATGGCTGAATAATTAACAAGATTAAATATAAATATTAATGAATACATTAACATAATTTCAGCAGACACTCCAAAAAGCATTTGGAGCAGACATGCTTTATAATCCTTTTTTATGGATTATCTTCTGTGTCTGAGATTGGGTGATAACATGCATACAATAAAACAGCTTTCATCATGGTGCTCAGTTCATATTTACACACTGAGAGTAGACCTGAAGTGAAGCAAGTCTTTTGTTCTTTCTCTTGTTTGTTTATTAAAGCAAGGTACCATGTAAAATCTCATTTCTTGTTGTCTCCGCTTTGTCGACAGGAAATCAGGTTATACATAAAGAAATGTTAAATTAGCATGCTCAGCATTCTTTGTAACAGAATTAACTGTCTGGATAAATACAATCACAATGTAATGCTCAATTCTGTGTGGAGAAAGAGGGAGAGGGAGAGGGAGAGAGAGAGAGAGAGAGAGAGAGAGAGAGAGAGAGAGAGAGAGAGAGAGAGAGAGAGAGAGAGAGAGAGAGAAAGATGACATGCTCAAGAGAAATCGAGAGAAAAATTTCTCCATTTAAGCTCTAAGCCAGAGGCCCTCCATCACACAGAAGCACAGACGGCAGTAGATTTAGAGTGTCTTTGGCAGTTTGAAGACAGATCACAGTATTTACTTAGTAAACTCCTCATATATACTACCTGCCTGACACCTGCCCCAGAAACAACCTGATCACATAAAACTGACAGAGCAGACAAACATAATGACAAGCACCGGGCTAACGCTACAGCACCTTTGGCAATACCAGCTCTGCAATCAAAACTGACTGTGCTCTGTTAGAAATGTGAAGGAAGTGCTACTGAAGTTCAGGAATGTGCAGATGGAGACAGTGGGTCATAAGAGAAAGAGAAATTACAAATCACTGAGCAAGCAAACAGTGTTACTAAATACTTAATGATAAATGAAAGAGATAAAGCATAAAAGTCACCCCAAAAAGTCATTTTAATCCATTAAAATTAGCATGCTCCAAATAATGCATTTACATATATACATATACAAATGCATACACACACACATAAACATACATACATATATATACATATACATATATATACATATATACATACATATATATACATATATACATATATATACATACATATATACATATATATATATATATATATATATATATATATAAATATAAATAATTCACTGCCCTAACTACTAAACTACTAACAGTTGCACAGAAACACCTCCACGACTTTACAGCTTCATTAAAAATGACAAAATATATGAATACTCATACATGTCATAAAAAAAAGCCCCATGTCATGCTGGCATCCCAATTAGCTAGCTCAGGTGTGTATGAACAAAAGTAACAGACAAGCGCACACACACACACACACACACACACACACACACACACACATAGCCACACATAGCCACACATGTATATGCTTTTCATTCATATACCTGCCATATAGGAGGTCACTAAAATATAATACGATATATAAGTTTGCCAACAATCTGCTGGCAAAAGAATTACTGCTGTATTGCACTACTGAACACCCCCGAGTTTCAGGATAATGTATAATCTGTTTAAAAAAGTTAACTTTTTACAAAACTTTTAAACAGTATATAGAAAACACTGTCATAGTACACACAATATCTCAGTAAAATATATTGTGACATAACCAATCACAAAATTAGCATGTGATAATTATTACATATTATTACATGGTAATTAAACAATCAGTTTGCTCAGCTCTACATTACAGGTGCATCCAAAATGCTAAGAAACTTCAGCAGCTACAGTAAGTTTACATAAGCAGTGGGATAGATTATATTATATTTGTTCTTATAAGAACAGAAAGAAAGAAAGAAAGAATGAAAAAGCATACAATGGCCTGTGATGGTGTAAGAGTGCTGCTTTGAGCTTCTCAGGAATCCTAAAAGGAACTGCCTTAAGCACTGAAACACATTAAGAACTATCTTTTTGGAAGCAAAATGGATTTTCAAAAACAGCAAAGCTTTAAGGTATGTGGCTCCGAGCGGAATCAAAGCACTGCATTCACTAGAACACAAGTCCTGTAATTTTCCATGTGTACCTCTCATTTTGCACAAGGTCATTGGAGCATTAAACACTACTCAAGGTGTATGTCCGCTACTTTCAATTAATCACTAACAATGTAGAACGGTCTGTCTTAGCAATGACATCTAATGTCTAATCCAAAGGCCAGCCGACTTTTAAATTTATTCAGGTTATTCTCCCAAGGTGTGAAAAGGAATACTTATTCACCCATGTAAACATCCTAGACACAAAAAAAAAGAAAACTTAACTATTAGTCATTCATTCACAAGGGAATGCATAGCAATTTACAGAGATTCAATAAACTTAAACAATTTAAAAATGTCCATATATATATATATATATAT
>JBCNYH010000007.1:15662912-15673048 GCA_039654325.1 Tandanus tandanus | reverse complement strand
CATATATATGTGTGTGTGTGTGTGTGTGTGTGTGTGTGTGTGTGTGTGTGTGTGTGTGTGTGTTTATTGATTTTTTTTTTTTTAAACATATCATTCACCACCACTACCAGAATAACAATTTCACACTAGGAAGCACAGAGTGATGCAAATTGAAATATTCCAGTGCTGTTTTCACAAAATATCAGCACTCGTGGAATGGTGCTCAACCAATCAAATTAGTGGTCCAGAAATAACTGCTGTATAAAATCCAGTGTCCTATTTTTTAGCATGAAGTTTCAAATTAAAGTGCTTGAAACAGACTGATTGATGGAAAGCTGCTCCAAATAAATCCTTTGCCATCATAAAGCTCTCATTAGCTAGCTGTTGGTGTCTGAAGTATACATTTTATATGACAGATACATACACCACTTATATAATGAGGGTATTAAGACAGGTCCTGACAGACACACTCATCTTAAGATATTTTTCAGACAGAATGCTGCACGTTAGTAGGTGTGTGTGTGTGTGTGTGTGTGTGTGTGTGTATATACACACCGTGGCTGTAGTTGTAGTAGATGCTCTGTCCAGGCAGTGGTTTGGGCAGTGACAGTGGAGTCTCCTCAGAAGGCAGGTCCAGGAAATTATACTCCACAAACAACCTGACCACACTAGAGTCCGCAGAGACCCTGGAGTTTGGTTTCAGATTCAGAGACACAACCTCCACACGGATCCGCTCAGATGGCTAGCAGAGCAAAGCAACACAGCACGTGTCCGTATGTGTTATTTAAATCTCTCTCATTCTGACAGTTGAATCTGTTGTGCTGACCAGCACATGAACATGATGGCCTTAAAAACATGCATGTTTTTTTTTATTTTAATATTAATTCTACAAAAATGTACCATTACATATAAAGCTAAACACAAAATTACCAGGACCCGATTTCCATCAGAACACTGAGAGACACTCTTCATATTTTATATATGGAAGATCAGCTTTTGACTGTGATTGACTTAAGAATGATGGCCACAATATAGACATAACCTTTTTCCCAGAAATGACACATTGTCCACAGAGAATGCATGAGCTGTAATGATGGATGCACTTGACGTTATTTGTCTCTGACTCGTGTCAGTCCATCAAGCATCCAGTCCAGTTTACGGCTTCAAGAACCTTCACCATGAAGACTGTCAGTTGACAGACTTTGGTTTAGAAGCTGCCTGTCTTTCTGTATCTCTCATCAGTCTCATCATATAGATTCCTTCACCCCTCCCTCCATCACCTATCATTCTCTCTCTTGTGACTTTATGGCAGTTGGTTGTGTGATCTAACATCTCTTACGGGATCAGAATAATGCTGCCAGTAACCTTCACATAAAGATGTTTCAATGCTTAAATCTCAGTCAGCAATGGTACTTCACATCCCATGCCCATGCATGTATCTTCAAGCATGACTAAAACTAACTGGTTATATGTCAAGCATGTAGGGGGAAAAACTCATACAAACACAATATTACTCCCAAATATCTTTCAACTAAAATCTGGGAAGTGTTTAACCACCAATAATTTTCAGTTAATGAAAAACTAATGCACTGTTACTATTATCCAAAAGCAGATCACCAGCCACTGATTGTTTCATACATAAGTAGAACATGAACATAATACCAAACATTAAAATTTAATACAATCAGATTTCAATCCTTTGGTTCTAGAAGTAATTTCAATAGTAGCATTTTGTATGAACATTACTGCATTAGCTAACAAAGAGTTTAACAATAAATTAATAATGTTAATAATACATATTTTAACATGTTATTTTGGTTTGAAATACATTTGCTCTGACAATTTGTTTTGTCAATTTAGTAAATTATCAACATAAAAATTTTGTTACAGTATTTTAATTATTTGCTGATTTGTCTTTTTCTTCTAAAAAAACATGGAATATTACAAGTGTTGACTACTTAGTTAATGTTACTGTTAGTGCATTAATGCAGCAGTTGAATCACAAGCTATTGCACATGCTCATTACACAATCTGTATATATAAAACCAGATTTATTATATAAAACTAATCTCAAACTGAGTATTTATTAATCTGGTGTGACCTCCCCTTGGAAAAGTACATGAATTTTTATGATAAAATAATTTCATCACCATTTATATCCATATACAGGAATAACTTAGAAAACGTACAAAAAAACAACAGTGATATCCTGCAACTCTACTTCCTATAACTAAAGTTATCTTCATCATAAGTAAAAGTTGTTTCTCCCCTCAGCTGAAGCCTTGTTATCATTGTGAAGGTCAGCATCGTTCAGGATATTCTGTTTTGTGTGGTGTGTTAAAATCTTCAGGCTTGTGAAACAAACAGCCAAGATGTAAGTGAAATAACCTTGATGAGTCCTTCCTCACTGCTTTTACAGACTCAGAGTAGTACACACCTGTTTCCTGGCCTGGGTAGACTGAGCAGGCACGATGCAGTCATCGCTGTCTGAAAGGATCGATTCCCTCAGATCTGAGCTTTCGGCTGGTGGTATGTCTGGAGAATGAAAGAAAAAGAGAGAGCAACTGCATTAAAAAGCACAACAGCCATGTTGGTCGAAAAGCATGAAGACACAAACAAGTGATTTGGTGAAGAGCATAGTAAAGAGCATGAGCCCCAATAACAACACTACCTCATAGGCCAACAGAAGATAAGAGTGACGTGTTGGACAACATGACTTTTAAAGAGAGCCTCTTGGCCAAGGTCAACCGTATTAAAGGTTATGTTGTTGGCTGCCAAGAGACAACATATCATGCTATTGGCAATAGCTTGTGCAATATTTATGTTTGCTTTTTTTTTTTTTATATAAACCTCACATTGCTGTAAGAAGGCTTTCTCTCACCAAGGCCTGGCAAACATCAGTGCATGGGCTTTTCCCCATAGAAACACAAAGCCAAAACACAATCGATTTCCCATGACTGCCTGTGGGATTTGATGTACATCAGTTGAACCAGGGCCTCTATAAGTAAAGAAACCTACAGCAAGCTTTGAGGAGAAAAAAACTAGAAGAGAGCAAAACTTCGCCAAGCCGAAAAAATAACAGCAATGACACAGCGCCCCCTCCCGGGCCTGCTGTAATATCACATCTCCATAAAACTATCCTTCCTCACAAATTAAAAGAATCTTTAAAAAATTCCTGGATCCAGAATTTGATCTGCATCACCACCAAAACCTAATCAAGTGTTAGTGAGGCCATACTCCACCACTCCAAGAAAAATTATCAAAATTTTTAGCAAAAAGCTGCATTTCCCAGTATAAGCACATGCAGTAAAATACAGCGTAAAATATATGGAGGAAAGATAACTACACTCTTCCAGTGGAAGTGGCTAGTTACACTGGCACTGACAGAGAAGAGACAGAATGCCATCCTTTCCACCCAAAGAGCATGGCAAATTTTGCTCTGGATAACTGTAGCATCAGCAGGGTTTAAACTCACAACGTGCCTCACTTTCTAACACTATAACCCCACCGGGTGCAATGTGCAAAGTGACCATCCATCCAGTCCATTCCTTGTGTTTCAGCTATATCAATAAAGCAAGGGATACAGGAACAACCACAGTTAAAATCAGAGATTCTCCTCATTCTAATGTTAACAGAAACTCTTGGCCTGTATCTGCATAATTTTGTAAAATGGTCTGCTGCCACATGATTGATGACTTAAAGAGCTGAATGCACACATTTACACTTTATATAGTGTAGTGATGTCATACTTTTCTACATTAACCATTAAGCACTTAAATTTTAAAGGTTTTGATTTTGGGTCTCAGACTGCAGAGGTGCATGCTGGGAGTACAGACATTTGAAAAGTGATGATGTTCAGATTGAGTCTCTGTGTGATGTAATCAGTCCATTGTGCCTGTCATCACCCCTACCCCCCACCCCAACACACACACACATATATGTATATATACACACACACACACACACACACACACAGACGCTCCTTGAGGAAACATGGAACATGAACTTGTTAAACGGATAATAAAACTAACAAGACAGGTGATACAAATGAAAGCGTAAATCAGCTCATGAAAGGCTGCGAACAGAAAACTTATTATTAACCGTTCCTTCTTTCACTTCAGAATGAATTCGTGAATTGCAGCATAGATTTATTTATTTTCTCTCTAAAGGTGCCATGCTACTGTTATTACACCATCCTCAGACACCTATCAATAGACATATCTATCAGGAGCTCCACCTTTAGGCAGTGGCTATATATTAAACAAAATCAGACTATTATTACCCACCATCTTCTGGTTCATCCAGCTCCTCAGAGATCTCGGAGTCGTCAGATACAGACTGAGAGCTGACTGCAATCACCTGGCCCTCTGAAAAATGTGACTCATCATCATCTTCTTCCTCTGTAACTGCAGAAGTCTGGACCACCTTAACCACTCTGACATTCTCCTAACAATACAACAGCGCCGTTTGTTTTTTGTCAGTGTGCACAGAGAGATCATAAAACATCAAACTTTATTCCTTCATGTACAACAAACCTTTGACGTTATAACAGTAGAAGGTGTGTTTTCCTGATCACCACCAGGAGGAGTAGTATCTCTCTTCTAATAAAGAGCCAAACAGAAAAACACAGACGCGCAATTTAAAAGAAGATAGGAAGCATGTTATGAAAATCCTAGTTTTGGTTTCTCCTACCTGGATTTCAGGCTCTGTCACATTTGAGAATGAAACTTTTTTAGCAACAGGTTTTGTAAGGGTATGCAATCTGGGCTTTGGCAAAGGAGTCTAAAAACAAGTTGGATAAACAGTTTATAAATTATTCACAGCTTTCAAAGAAATGTTATCAACTTTAACGTAGTTAAAACAAGAAAGGTAGTGGATTGTCCTTTAACTTAAACCCATTAATATGCATCTGCAATCTTTATTGCCTGCTTTCAGTGGTATTTATATAATAACACACCTATCATTTATTTTAAGCAGAGATATGTTATTCATTTATAGTATGGGTGTAGTCCTCACCGCAGCAGGAAATGTTTCCTTCACTTCATTCATGTTTCCAGATTCATCACTTGCTAGCTTAACTGATTCCTCTTTGGTGATAAATTTGGCCTGCTCTTCTACTGTTGCCAAGCCAGAAGGAGGCAAGTATGTAAACTTCCATTTAAGACTCACATCTATGTAACCACTGGGCTGTCCAGAAGGGTCTGTTAACTCAAATGTACCTGGAAAACCATCATCATACCAACACATGTCAGAATCACCCTTTAAATAAAAAGATACAATGAAATGATAAAAATGAATAAACAATATATGAACTGTATAGAATATCCTCACCAGTGATGGCCTTATCATGTGCCAGAGATATCAGCGGCACCTTGGCTTTGCCCAGGTAGAGCTGACTGATGAAATCCAGATCATCAAACACATACAGGTTTAAAACCTCTGCCTTCAAATATGCATCAAGGTCAGAGTTCATGGTCAAGGGAAAAGTCATGTGATCCTCAAAGTGTGGGTTATTGGTGGAGGGAATGATTAGTGTGTCATAGTCAGGGAAGTCATAGAGTTTGTATATAACGTATGGACTGGGCTGTGTATGAGGTCCTCTGGATTTCAGCTTACTACAACAGTGTATCGTGATATAGAGATCATTCAGGTTTCCATCTTTAAATAAAGAGCTGGACAGAGGGGCAGCCAAAACCTGGAAAAGCACATAGCAGTGAGTAACAACTAGCAGGATTGTGTAAACCTATCAGTTTTTGATTGCATTGCTGAATCTCTTTAACTATTTGACATATGATACATAGATACAAAATACAGTGTGTCAGCTTTTCAGCCACAATCAGCAAACAGAGCAAGTTAAGTGCACACTGGAACTGTACAGGAGAGAGCAAGACCGTTTCTCCAACAGGTCAGGGTTACGCAGAATCCAGAGCCTATACTGGGAACACTGGGTGCTGGATGGAAACACATAATAAAAACACGTAATAATTTAGTGATATGTGAGTACTAACAGTACCTGGTTCTGCTCTTTATCACTGGAGCTGAGATAGCCCAGAGCTTTGACTCTCTCCTTATACAAACGAATGGCCTGCTCCATAGGAACCCGCAGTCTGAGCCAGTAATCCAGTGTGCCAAAAACTCTGATCTCACCACTAACTCCTACAAGACAACAATGGTAATACCAGTGCATGCAAAAAAATTCTGTGCACAAAAACATGTTTAAAGTTTAAAACTCTTGTTGACATATTGTACATGAAAATACAAGCTCATGACAAATTCAAATGCTTGACAAATTACAATAATTATAAAATACAGATCTAAAATAAAACCAATGGTTATATACCTTTAAGCAGCACATGAAAATCATTTTGCTTGTTAAAATTGTAAGCATACTATATAAGAAAACAGCCGTTATACAGAACATCTAAACCCCGCAGCCAGAACGCCTGAAGCACAGGGCAACTTTATATGTTCAAGGTCACTGTGCCAAGGTCAAAGGTTACATATGCAAATTAGCTAGCCAACACACAGGTTTAGGTCATGGGGAGTGCCCATGCAAAATTTCAGAAAGCTATCATGCATATGAGACGAGCAATGGCCCGGACAATCTTAATATGTTCAAGGTCACTGTGCCAAGGTCAAAGGTGACATATACAAATTAGCTACCCCACGCACAGGTTTAGGGCATAGGGAGTGCCTACACAAAATTTCAGAAAGCTGGCATCTGCATGACCCGAGAAATGGCTGGGACAAAGTTATTGTCACACCGCCCGCCCGCCTGGTCACCAAGCCAACGACAATACCCCTCCAGCCATAACTGGCTAAGGGGTTAAAACTATGCATATAAATCCACTGTATTGTTTACAGACTAATCTGTATATCTTTTTGTGGAAGATTGAAAGCAGTAACCACTAGAGGGCGAATCAGATCCAAAGAAATCCCTGCCTGGCAGGTTTCTATGTTAACTGCAATGTTAGAGATTTTTCTCCGGCAATTAAAAATATGTATACACTCACCAGCCACTTCACTAGTAATAATGTAAGTATATACATTCATTCAATAATCCAAACAGTCAAAAATCACATGGCTGTTGCACAACGCATAAAACTGTGCAGATTACATGACAAGAGCTTCAGATAATGTTCAAAACAAACATCAGAATGGGACTTTCCGTGTGCTGTTGACAGATAGACTGGTTTGAGTAGTTTAGAAATTCATGATCTCTTGGGATTTTCACACATAACAGTCTCTAGGAGCTGGCAGACAACAGTGACAGGAAAATAATGCCCAGACTGGTTTGAGCTTACAAGAAGTCTAGTTTAAACCAAATACCAAAGTATACATAGATTTTACTCCTATCAGTCAAGAACAGGAATCAGAGACTACAACAGGAATGGTCTCACTGGAAATAGGCAGCTAAAGTCTAGAAACTAAAACTACTGCCTGGCTGTTGAATATGACACTATACGGTATGACCGTAGTGACCTTGACCGCTGAACACCAAAATCTTAAGAGTTCATCCTTGAGTCAGATTGGACTTATATGCTTAACTTAATGGACTTAAGTTCAAAGTAAATCCCTCAAAGCATTTGAGAAATATTGCGTTCACAATAAGGACACACACGAGGCTGCAGTGACTTTGACCTTTGACCTCTAAAATCTAAGCAGTTCTCCTTGAGTAAAAGTATATTTTATGCAGAGTTTAAGGGGAAACCCCTCAAATCGTTCTCAAGATATCGCCTTCACAGAGTGACAAAGAGACAGAGGGACACGAAGTCCACCCGCGGGTAGCGCATCGTTTAGTGCATTATTAACATTACTGATGCTCTTGATCTGCATAATTTTATAGCAGAGCTCCCAAGCAGAGCAGTATAGTCATGGAACACAGCTTGGATGGTTGTCCCATGTCCATCCGGTGTCCATGCATGCCCACCACTGGAAAAGCAATAAGGCTGCCGCATTGCTGAGTGGATGCTGAGTGGTTGAAATGTATTGCTGACGGGAAGCATTTAAAAGAACAGATTTATTATTAATAATGAAGCTGAAACCCTAATATTAGAGGCTCACTGACTACTACTCAGACTTGCACTATAACTTTAACTCATGTAGCAGACAGTCTTGGAGGAAAATAAATGTTCATGGAGCAAACACTGAAACCAGAAGCTTGACAGAACATGAGCTCATTAAATGGATAATTAAAATAACAATTCAGGTGATACAAATGAAAGCGGAAATCAGGTCATAAAAGGAAAGGCACTGAAAAACAAACCCAGGCTCAGACATCTATTGGGAGGTCTGCTTTTAGCCAGTGCCTAAATCTATATATCATACAATGCTGATGTGACATGACTGACATTATACAGCAATCTCTGGTAGCTTCTCTTCACAACTTTCTGCCACTGTCATGGCTTTGGTGCTGTTGCAATGTGCTACACTGCCCACAGTTTATACTATGTACACAACCAACATGCCAAATGATCTTGAAGTATACAGACCAGTCATCTTACATACCGAAAACGTATGCAGAATTCAAGTATAACACCAGGCTCACTGTCACCTCTATCAGAATGGGCTTCTTACCTACAAGCTGCAGGGTGCCAAATACTTTCCCGTCCCTCTCCAGCATTTGACTCAGCCGTATTTGTCCAGTAGCTATGGTGCGGAAAGTCAGGCACTCGGCCAGATGTGTTTCTACAGTGATAGACCTGCTGTGGATATAGTGCAGGAAATTATCGTTCACCTTCACAAGGTACTGGCAGGTGAAATCATAAACCGGCTGCTGCCCCTGCACCACAGCTGTGGACTGCAGCTCAAAGTCATAAAAGGCGTAAGTGCAGAAAGTGGAGGGATCTTTGTCACCCAGGCTGTTCATAGCCTCAGGACTGAATCGTGCAGTGCCAAGGTGAATCTCCAGAAGGTTCTCTCCTCGGGCCAGGTGTACCGTTTCATCAAACTCATCAGCCACATCATTATCTGTGATGCTGGGTCGGAAGACATGGGCCTTGGTACCATAGGCAATGTCCTTCAGTTGGGCTACGTAAACAAAGAAGATTAGGATCGATTGTATACTTCAGCTAAAGCAATGTAAAGTACAATTTTGTGTCCAGCCAAACCTTCAAGTTTCTTTATCTTTGCAGCTCTCGTGTCCAGCAGCTGGGCCAGTTTCTCCTGTTTAAGTTCACTGTCCAGCTTCTGATCATTCATCCTTTGTGTAACTGTTTCAACTTCAGCCTGAACAGTATTGATTAGTAGAACTGAAAGCACTTAGTACATATTAGCAGTAAACAAATAGCTTAGTAAAAAATGCTTAATTTATTTGAAAGCTGAAAAACTTTTGATATTAACCTTTCCTGTTGCTATACCTGGTAGTCTTTATTGATCTTGTGTTGGATGATGAGCATGTTTCTTGTCTTCTCCAGCTCTTGGACAGTTTCAGCATAAGTAGCCTGGAGTTCCTTCATTGAGCATTCCGCATCTATTTGCACCTCCTCTTGTACGTTTTCCAAGAAACTTAATTCTCCATTCTTCTTCATTTTACGTGCCTGCAAGATCATTTTTATTTAAGCTTTTTCTTTTTAACATATCTGTTAAGAAACTGCTCATATGTACACTTAAACTCTTGATATCGCTTTCTGAGAACCCACATGTATTAGGCATACAGTATAGGGTATGCCCAACACAAATGAACATGTGTAGTATTTCCTCCCAGTCTAAAAACATTAGGTTAACTGGCTGCTCTAAATTGCCCACAGGTGTGAGTGTGAATGGTTGTTTGTGTCTGTTAGGCCTGCAATAGACTGGTGACCTGTTCAGAATGTACCCCGCAACCCTAGCAGACAAGCAGTATAGATAATAGATGGATGAATGGATGAAATCCTTCATCTTCAATAATCACTTTATCCTTCCCAAAAGTTTGGTAATTATTATAATAGCAAAATGGGAACTCCATCTGGAATGAGATGCTCAGAGAAACACAAATGTGTGTCTTTTCACCATATAGTGTATTACTAATAGTGGAGCACCATATTGGTATAGCATAAGTATAGAAATTGGTATAGCATCAATCTGATTTTTTTGTGTCGGTCATTCATTCATTCATTCATTCATCATCTTCCGCTTCTTCCGGGGTCGGGTCGCGGGGGCAGCAGCCTAAGCAGTGA
>JBCNYH010000007.1:15630251-15642685 GCA_039654325.1 Tandanus tandanus | reverse complement strand
ATAGATAGATAGATAGATAGATACACACACACACACACACATATATATATATATATAGATAGATAGATAGATAGATAGATAGATAGATAGATACCAGACAAAGTTTTTATGGCTGGAAAAAAAATTGGGGACAATAATTAATGTTGGTTCACCTTCATTTCATGTCTGATGATGAATTATAATAATGTCTGTTTGTGGTCGAACATGTTAGGTGATACCTCCTCAATACCTGGAGGATGGATCTGGCAACCTTCACAGCCCCAAACTGAATGAACTGAGTGCTAATACTTCAGCAACAGGAAAAGGTAAAGACCTGTGTAACAACTGACTCATTAAAGACACACAGTGTACTCTGTACTAGCAGACTAAATATTGAAACTTTCAGTCAGTCACTAAGTTTGTTACTCCTGTTCCGTATGCTTTAAACCTGTTGGTCCCACCAGGAATGCCCTCCTCTTCCACATCTCTCCATGAGCGCTACAGTACCCCACCCACAGGAACAGCACGTAGGCGCCTCTTTGTGGACCCAGATATTACCTCTGACTCTCCTGCATCGACCCGGGTCAGCCAGCCCTCACTGGTCAGCACCATACCAGCAGGCCAAACTGTTGTCACTATGGCAACAGCTACTGTTACTGCTAATAACGGGCAGACTGTCACGATACCTGTGCAAGGTGCAGTGAACTATTCTATTGTTGTTTTGAGTGGATTTTAAACACAAAATTGTTAATCATTGCAATGTACTAATAATCTACTCTCATATATATACCCCTGGTGGGGTTAATTTTGTGAAAATATATGACTTATTATACATTATCTCACTTATGCTTCTACCTAAAAAATATTAACTTAAAGGTGCCACTAATGATGCACTCCATAGAGTGTTATATTGAACAATGGTCAATTATAAAGAAATAACAGACTGCATATTACAACTGACCAATCAGAATCAAGTATTCAAATAAGTTGCATAATAAGTACTAAATAATAATTAATATACTGTACATAGATAACAGCATACATGTACATTTACCTATTTACCTGGTTTGTTCAGCCGTTGCTTTCATAAAGTGTTCAGTTACAAATGTAATTTTTTAGAGTGGTAACACAAATGTTCTCCTCTCTGCAGGGATAGCCAATGAAAATGGAGGCATAACGTTTATTCCAGTGCAGGTAAGCGTGACAGGGCAGAGTGGACCAGGACTACAGCCTCTTACCGCCCAGGCTCTGACTGGCTCACTGAATACCCAACAGCTGACGACCACCATGCCTGTTGGCACTGCCCACACCAGCCCTACAGACGGCAAGCAGGCCAAGATGAGCCCTCAGCAGGGAACACCGAACAGAGCGCAGAGAACAGGCTCCCTCTGTCTGTTCTTCCGCAAGGTAAGCGAGGACGTCAGTGTTGTGTTATGAATTAAAGGGCCAGTGTCATTGTTGTTTGAAGAAAGTAGTCTAAATATCATGAATGGTATTATCAAACAAGACGATCGATAATATAAATACAAACTTGGTTTACGAAGGATACTAGACGTGAATTGAGTTCATATATAATATATTTTAGGACAATGCTGAACAGTCTCAATCTCTGTTGCAATCCATTTTCATCCATATTGGATGGGCTGAAAAACTCTTGACTCCTTTTGATTTGTAAGCTGAAAGTCTATTTAACAAAGATTGATGAGTATTTTGGACATTCATGGCATATTTAGATGACGTTTTGGAAACAAAATGTGGGTTAAAATCATGACATCACTTTTTTTAACTCACTCACTCAGGCACTCACTCATTTGCCAAACCACTTAATCCTACTCAGGTCACGGGGAGGCTGACGTCTATCTTAGCCAACACTGACATCCACACCTGGGGCAATTTGTAACAGCCTAACGTGCGTGGCTTTGGACTGTGGGGGGGGGAAACCCGGAGGACACACTTGCAAGCACTGGGTGAACATGCAAACTGCACACAGAAATGCCCAAGGCTGAGATTCGAACCCAGGACCTTCTTGGCTGCAAGTTATATACACACTGAAAACTTGATTGAGCACAGTAAAATCCACAGCGTAAAATTCACATCATTAGGTCTCAGATATACTCTGAGAGAGTTCACACTACTCTGGAAATTGTACTGTGTGTAGAAAAGAGTCTTATTTATGATTGGTTTCAGGGGACGTATTAGGAACATACTACTTGTAATTGAATACCACTGATAAGTGTTATTTTAATCTATTATGCATTATGTCTGTAGTTATTTATTTAAAATATATTTAAAAAAAAAAAAAGATTCTACAGATTATTTCCTGCTCTATTTGTGTGACCTATTTAACAGCCTTGATCTAGCCTAGAAGAAGAATACATGCAAGTTCAAGGTTTAACTAACAGAATGTTTATACAAAATGATTATCCAGATAACAAGCATAACCACTCTTAGGTAAATAGACATAAGGCTGAGCTTGATTATGTTAAACTACACTAAACTAATAACAAATGGAAAGAAAGCACAACAGGAAGTAGGCTAACAATAAGCTAAGAGCTAGCCTAAAGACAAGATAAAAATATTGCTAATGGTAAGGTAGAATAATAGGATAATTAAGGCTAGGTTATTAAATATGCTAACGTCTAAACAAGAGGCAAGGCGAATGGCATAACAGAATGAAGGAGAATAAACAAGAGTGAAAATACAGCAAATTACAAGATGATAGCCCGGCAGTGCCAAAATGCAAGCACAAACAGTATAGAACACTCAGAACCAGTACTGAGTAAATATACAGCCCCGAAAATAAAGCTGCAGGTCTCAGTAATCAGGGATAGTCCAACACTAAGCGCAGTGTGTGAATGTATAAGGCAACATTTATACAATTATTTAAAAATTGGTGTAGTTTCACAGAATTCTTCTTAAGGGGAGGATGGCTTACCTCTGATTAGAGTGCATTAACATTGTTTTCATTTTTTTAAACGAGTTTCATGGTGTAATTGAGTCCCAAATGGATGTCTTAACATTAACAAGGTTCACTATTATTTAAATTAGTAGATGGCAGTTTGAAACTTTTTCAACCCATAAAATATTTATAAAAATGGCAATTTTGTCAGTAATAGCATCAGCATTGATTTTCATTCATAAGTATATAGTATCTTTTAGATTGCAACTCAAAGAACACATTTAAGTATACAGAGTATATATCTCTTTATACTAGTCTTGCGCTAATAGTTTTTTACTGTGCTTATTATATATACAGTGGAACCTCGGTTTTCGAACAGCTCCCTTTTCGAACAAATTGGTTCACAAACAAAATTTCGGAGCTATATAATTGCACTAGGTTGCAGCACAAATGCTCGGTTGTAGAACAATCTGGCAACCCCCGGCAGCGTGTGCACGTCGTCAGGCAGCGCTTGCTCAAGGAACGCCAACTCAGATGCACACGCTGCTGAATGCATGTGGGTCAGTCTCATCACACTGCGCTTTCTCGCAGAACATCCACTCTGAACTTTTCTCAGAATTCGGCGATATTTCTTGTGTTGTGTATTATTTCTTTTATATATTTTTTCATCAATAAGCTACTATGAGACCTGGGAAATCTATTGAAAGTGTAAAGGCTAAAAGGAAAATAGTGAGAACAAACGATAGAGGTGAAGAAAGAAATGATATGAAAGTATGAAAATGGCGTTGGTGTCTGGTGAATGAAACTTTCTTTCTTATTTAAAACTGTATTCTTTATTCAGTTGGTTCAGGTAATGCATAAAATTATATTTTCTTAAAAGTGTATTCTTTATTCAGTTGGTATGTTGTATTATAATATGATTGTGGAGTGAGGAGGAGGTCAGGAATAGATTAATCCATTATACATTGTTTCCTCTGGGGAAATATGTATCAGTTTACGAACAATTCGGTTTTAGAACAACATTTAAGAATGATTTAAGTTTGAAAACCGAGGTTCTACTGTAAAACTTGAAAATCACTCAGAGGCAGACCTTCACCAAGGTAGTGCAATCTCATCTTTGCATGGGTTATAGTGGCAGATGATGTACAATTACGGTGCCCCCTTGTGGCCTGTTCTGCAATTATTTTTGAGCTTTTTGTTTTTTTCTCCCTGCGCATTCTGGGTGAGTTCCGCCTCTTGCCCCATCGCACAATGTTAAGAAAAATCCTTTAAAACCATCCTGGATCAAATTTAATCAGTTTTTTGGTGGTCCAAGACCCACATTTGGTTAAAATTTTGTGGAAATGTGTTCATTATTTTCAACTTAACGTGATCAAAGACACATACACGCACGTACACAGACAAACACACATGACCAATCTCATAACCTCCCTCCTTGGTGGTGGTAATAACATACATAATTACATACAAGGTATGGTTGACCCGTCCATCCTGTCTTGTATATCAGGTGTATCACTTGGCCAGTGTGCGTCTCCGAGACCTGTGTGTGAAACTGGACATCAGCGGAGATCTGCGTAGGAAGATCTGGACCTGCTTCGAGTACTCACTGGTGCACTGCACTGAGCTCATGATGGATCGCCACCTTGACCAACTGCTCATGTGTGCTATCTATGTCATGGCTAAGGTGTGAGAGTGAAAACAACCTCGAATCAAACAAAATAATGCAAACATGTTTACTTGCTACTTTGATTTACATGGTCTGTTACTTTTGTGTTGAACAGGTGACTAAAGAGGATAAATCTTTCCAGAACATCATGAAGTGTTACAGATCTCAGCCTCAGGCCAGCAGCAGTGTAAGTACAGCATCACTGGACAATAGACCATATACTTTAAAGCCAAAAAATGGTTCTGATGACAATGAGAATGATAATGATGGTGGTGTTATTCCAGGTTTACAGGAGTGTTCTGATATCAGGACGAAAGAGACATCACTCGGGCAGCAGTGAAAATAATAGACAGAACTCTCCGTCTGAAGGAGGGCCTGAACAAGGTACACACACACACACACACACACACACACACACACTTTATTTACAACCATTCACATACACACAACATCATTTTATCTTCAATACAAGATTAAGTTTTTTTATTTTTAAGAAATGTAGTTATAAATTTTACAGTAAAAAAAAATCATATAAGCTACAGTACCGGCCAAAGAATGGTTTGGAGACCTAAAATGCTTTAGTACTGATTCGCTAATGTACAAGCGAATAAGGGGCAGCCGTAGCCTAATGGTTAAAGAAGCGCCTTTGGGACCAAAATGTGTGGCGGTGGGGGAGTGAGCTGCACTTTCCCTTCCTCCACCTTCATGGCAGCAGTGCCCTTGAGCAAGGCACCTAACCCCCAACTACTCTCCGGGCGCCCCCAATGTGTGTGGCAGCCCACTGCTCCGAGTGTGTGTGTGCTCACTGTTTGCATATGTGTGTGTGTGTGTGTGTGTGTGTGCGTGTGCGTGTGCGTGTGCTCACTTTGGTTGGGTTAAGCAATAATTCCCCTTGCGGGATTAAGGCATTATAGCAAAATAAATAAATAATAAAAATCTATAGCCAAGTTTATATTAAAACAACAGGGTGCCTAAGATTTCTTTGTACTTCACTGTATATACAAATACAGATATCTGTGTTTTTAGGTGTCTAATGATATCTGTATATACAAATACAGATATCATTAGACACCTAAAAACACATTTGTAGGTCCTCCTAACGTCAAGTATGAATGCAAATAAATACACATATTTGACTTACATATGACTCAAGAAACATAATTTTTTACAGAAAGTACAAGCCATTTATTTACAATTTAACAGTCATAAATACAATTTAACATTTAGATTTTTAAAAATTAGGACCAGAAATAATGTGAAAAGCATAAAATATATATTTTAATATACTATTTATATAGGATGGCTGATTTCATGTTGTTACTGTCACATAAAGGTTTAGGAGAGCAGAATGTGTGGATCAGAATGACATGTTTAACTATACAAAAATAGGTAAACATGTCATTCTGATCCACACATTGTGCTCTCCTAAACCAAGTTGCTCATCCTTGCTCATCCAACCTGAGTGTAGACTGGAGATTAAGAGTGCATTTTGATTCTCTTCCGCAGCAGCAGTAAGTGGCAACAGCAGTCCTGTGTCGATGCGCTCCAGTAGCACACTGCCTGTTCTTCAACCCAGCAGTGCTTCCTCTACACCCACCAGTACACCTGGCACATTGGCAGAGCAGGAGGAGGAGGAGGAGCGGGGGGATCTCATCTGTTTCTACAACAATGTCTACATCAAAAAGATCAAACAGTTTGCCCTGCGCTACTCCTCCAGCTCGCCTAAAGCAGGGGTGGGAGATGTTTCAGTTTAGTTTAGTTTGTTATGTTTGTATGATTCTTTGAGGCATTTTTCATCGTTCTTGAAAATCATTGCGATCAGGACTGTTCTTTGTAGCTTGCTTTCAAAAAGTCTAATTCTCTGTGAAATTTTTCCCCGTGTAGGCCGAAACTCCACCTCTCTGTCCATATCCTATGCTCCGGACTGGGTCACCACGCAGAGTTCTCCTTTCTCACAACCACTCCATCTACATCTCTCCCCATAAGACTGCCAGTCCACTCACACCCAGAGACAAGATCTTCTACTACATCAGCTCAAGTCCTTCAAATGTAAAGCATTACACTGACAAAACAGAAACTCACAATATTGCAGACACATTATTATCCTCTATGCCTGGTGTGATTTCTGTAACAGTTATACACCCTTTAACCTACTCAAAGTTAATCCTACTCTGATTCTCTCTCAGCGACTGCGGGAGATTAACAGTATGCTCCGTACTGGAGAGACGCCCACTAAGAAGCGCAGCATGGTTCTGGGGGAGGAGCAGCAGTCTCCTGCTAAGAGGCTGTGCCAGGAGAACCACAGCGCACTCTTCCGCCGCCTACAGGACGTCGCCAATGACCGCAACAACTCCCATTAATACAGACAGCACCACAAAGCCTATGTGCAACGATATGTATGAAACTAAATTGCAGGAAATGTCTGATTCAAGAACAAGAGCATGTAAAGAGCGCAAACCTCTGCCAAGCCCAGCAATTCCCCATATGAACCAAAAAATATTAAATATCGTCCTGTCTCACAATGTTAAATCCTCCTCAGAAAACGTTCCTGGATCCAGAATTCGAAAAATCTAATGGAGTCTTCTTTGTCCAAAACCCCATCTCTGGTAGAAATCACATAAAAATCCACACATATCTTTTTGCATAAAAACTTTTTGCCCGCACACAAACAAAACAGTAACACCCATGGCGGAGGTAAAAAGCAGTGGATATGAAATCATAGAGAACAGCCAGACCCATACACGAACACCTGCACAGAAACATGCAATAGACACCTTACCCCATAGCTTCTCCACTGGCAGCTTTTTGCTTCAAAATACAGATAGGTCATGCTTTATCCATATTAATGCACCAACAGCTCTTTTTTTATACCATTTACAAAGCACATAAATGCCAAGAAAGTATTTGTAATTCAAGACCTTTTGAATATAAGGATATTATATTATACGCTTTTGATTTCATACACATGGTAGAAAAAGGATTATATACTTAACAGTGGACTTGTGAGCAAATCTTGCCTTGCGTTTCACATTGTACTGTTTTAAAAATCTATTTTCCTAAAAGAAAAGTGTATAATGTATAGTGGCAATATTTCCTGGTTTCTTAATTCATTAAGAAATTATTGTGAACACATTTATATTGGAGCCATGCTTTGTGTGTGTGTGTGTGTGTGCGTGTGCGTGTGTGTGATTTATATAGCTAATATATTTGTGCTATTTTTCTAACTTTAGTTAGAGAGATATCAGTTAGAGACAACTGACATGTTAATAGTATACACATTTTAAAGTACTATTTATTATTCTTCTGTCCTGCATGTACATGATAACAGTGTAAAGCATAATATTCTGTCCCATTATCATTTCTTACATTTATCCTGTACTTATTGGTGATAAGTATAATGTTTGCTTATTCTCAAATGTGGCATCATTATAAGTCATGTGTGTCATGTTAAAGAGCAGTCCCATATCTAGTAAGTGCCTTTTCTATTTTTGACTTTCATGTAACATCGAGCTGAAGTTAGTTTACTCACATGTCATTTAATAAATTAAAGAAACTGCACTGACTCATGAAGGTGCTCCAAGTTTACAAACGGCATTATTGGAAGTCAAAGATCGTGTGTACTGTGCTAGAGAAAAACCCAAGTCCTCTACTGTGTGTTTGTCCACTAGATGGGGTCCTGTTCTTCATTACTGATTTGCTGTTTCAGCAGATCTACATGCAAATGCAGTAGATGGTTTCAGATTGGCACAGTATCACAAAGCGCTGGTGCGTGGGTTTCAGGAGATTAAGCTGCAGGAAGAAATCCCCAACTGGGTTAGCGTAAACAACAAACCTACAGCAGTGGTCAGTGACTAGAGCACAATTTCCTCTGTGTATGTAGACAAATCCACACAGATACAGCAATCATTTCACTTAAGTATTCCTAAATGAATGATCTTATTTTTAGTAACGTTGAGGAGTACATTTAGGAGTATTAAACTGTTTTAATAAATTAATATCGTAATAAATAGATGTAATTAAAAATACAGTTCTTTAACAGATGTATACTGCTAATTTAAGGTATAGTATTTTGGTGTAGGTTGCCATCTGAAAAAAACCCTACACAGCAGTAAAGGCCTACTGAACATTTAAACGGGCAATGCACACTGAAATGTGTTTTCAGCTGTCAACTAAACTATGATTGTATTGTATTGCAAAATTCATTCATTTGCCAAAATGCTTAATCCTACTAGGGTTGCGGGAAGGTGAGGTACAAGGTGGGAATCATTACCACCGTCCCATTACCACCAAGCTGCCACTGGTGGGCCCTTAACCCTTGACTGTACAGTTGTACAAGGAGTTAAAAATGTAAGTTGCTCTGGATAAGGGTGTCTACATCTTTATGAGCTGCTTATCTTACCTAATTTACGTGCAGCATAACATGGGCTCACAGACACCCAGGTTTAAATGGTGGTTGCTTCGACTGAAAGAAAGGTGAAATCTCGGCCAATTAGGCAATTTGACATGGACTCCCAGCTGCCGATGGCTGCATACATTAACCTAGATTTGAAATTGTGATCTCCAGGTGGACAATGGGGAGCCAAGAATCTACACCACATCTGATATTGGTATTCCTCATACCTGTGTTATCCTACCTGAGTTTCTATTAAAACTACTCCCTTATTTTCTACATCACTGCTCAGTACCAGAGTAGCAGACCTAACTCATCTCTATTATGTTTAGGATATTCTACAGTACAGGACATAACATTTTCTCAACTAAAGCTGTGTAAATCATTATTATGAACATCGAGTAATAATAATATCATGGTGCAAAAGGATTAAAGATGTTTCATGAGCTTCACTTGTCAGACTGAGTGAGCCGAATCTTTCATCTTACACTATTATACTGCACATGCATCCTAGCTGTACAAGACAGCTGTCGTGAACAAGTTTTTTTAATACTAAAAAAAGAATAAACATTCAGATAAGTCTAAATTTCATATGAGCTCAGTGTGAAATAGAGGGTTAAGAAGTTTATAGGAAGGTTTACAGTATATGCACTGAGAGGCGGCTTGAACTGTATAATTACATTTTTATTAGTGGAGCTCCCAAGTGGGAGTCATGGAATATTGCTTGGATGATTGTCATGTGTCCGCGTATGCCTATCACAGGAAATCCAAAAAGACTGCCATGTCACTGATGCGATGCTTTGAATTGGCTGTTCTGTATCACTCACTTGCATAATAACAGGGAGCAAAAAACAACAACAAAAATAAATAATGAAACTGAAACCCAAATAAGAGAGGCTCATACATCACCACTCAAACTCGCACAGAATAAAAATACATAGTCTAACTGTGAAATCAGAAGCTTGACAGAACATGAACTCATTAAACCGAAACTTAAACCAACAAAACAAGTGAAACAATTGAAAGTGGAACTCAGCTTGTGAAAGATAAGGTGGTAAAAAGCAAGCTCAGGCGTGGACACCTATCAATACAGACATCTGGAGCTCCGCTTTTAGGCAGTGCCTAAATCTATATATTATCACTTCTAGTGCCATGCTAAGTCTTCTAGATTTAAAAATAAAGTCATAATAAAAATATTATATATTAAGTGTGTGGCATGGTGGCATATCAGCACGTCTGCCTCACAGCATGAAGGTCCTGGGTTCTAGTCCCAGGCCCGGCCGCTTCTGTGTGGAGTTTGCATGCTCTCTCTCTGCTTGCGTGGGTTTCCTCCAAGTACTCCAGTTTCTCCCACAGTAAAAACATGCACATTAAGCTAACTGGCTGTTCCAAATTTCCCCTAGGTGTGAGTGTGAGTGTAAATGGTTGTGTGTTGGGACTGCAATGGTCTGGCGAGCTGTTCAGGGTGCACCCCGCGCTCACCCAGTGTCAGCTGTGATAGGCTACAGCCCCCCAGCGACCTGAATAGGATTAAGTGGTTTGGCAAAAGAGTGAGATGAAAGTGAGTGAATATAAATATAGTTTTGTCAGGTTATGATAAAATAATAAATATACAAATTGTTCAAACCTACAATCCTGAAAAGTCAATCTTCCTTTTTAGGATCTAATAGAAAGTTGCTAAGGTGATGACCGAGTTGATGAGTAACACCGGTGCTGATCTTTAGATTAATATGAGAAGTCATCACAAGTCTGACCATCAGTGAGTCAGTACTGCTGGGAAGTGTAGCCTTTGTGTGTGTGTGTGTGTGTGTGTGTGTGTGTGTGTGTGTGTGTGTGTGTGTGTGTGTGTGTGTGTGTGTGTGTTCATAATGCTGGTTCAACATACCCTCTATGAAAGACCCACATATCTGAGTGTGCTAGTCAGTGTGTGAGGTCACTGTCTGAAATATGACTACATGCTGTGATTTCATACCTCACTCAGCTCATTCATTTGAAGTGCACTGAACTGTTGTTAATCAGTTTTGCTCCCAGTACTGACTAAAATTCCGGTACATTTTATATTTTACTGGGTCTTTCAAAAAAATCTGCTTGTAACTGTGTTTATCTCTATACTTCTATGTTTGTAAAGCTTATGAAGAAGCAAACAATCATTTTAAAACCTGTAACTATAATGCTTGTGGGAGTGCTAAATTACATCCTCTGATAAATATTTAGATATTTAAGCATGGATAGTAGTTCATATACTGGTATTAAACCATAATTATGACATAGCCTCTAACTCAAAATGAACCATCTGGTTAGTTTATCAGAGGAGAAGCAAGCAGGCAAGCACTAACATGTAAACATAGCCACATTCAATGTATACCACACATATAAAATATGGCTGTGACAAATAATAAAGGTGGGTTGTTTTTTCCCCCCTGCCATGATGGTATGATGGTAACTATGCAGGACACCTGGCTTTTGGAACATCAGCTAGACTTTTTATATAACACCATGTCAGGCAAATATGTTACTGCAGGTTGGTCTAATGCTAAGAGAGAGAAGATTTCTGTAATTATTCTTGAAGGGGTTGAATAGTTTAATGTTTCTAAGCTTCCTTCCTTTCTGATGATGAAACTGGAGTACTGGGAGGAAGTATTTTACTTCACTGAATTTTTCTTTCTAACACTGCTGTACTGATGAAAAAGAAGCATATTTCTGACTTACTGGTGTACTTTGCAAAACCATGATACATCAGAACATGATATATGTAGTGTTGTAAAAGATGAGACATTGGAAAAGCTTTGCGACGGTACAATGTGAGAGATGCCAAGGAATGACATAGATGGAGTTACTAAAGAAATATTTAATCTGCCATTGCTTTACCTGCCAATCTTCAACATTGCTCGTATCACTGGCAGCTTTACTAGGCAGATTTATTACATCGTAAGCTCTGGTCCTGCCAAACATGACTAACAAACCATAAATATGAACAACATTTATGCAAAGAGATGCTAGACAACACGAAAACACTTATGTCTCCACGGTTTTGGGACATCTGACTTTGCTCTTAAAAATATAGAGTAAACTTAAATTTAATTCTTTATTCTGACTTTCTTTTTGTTTTTTAAACAAACCACAAACATTTCTAAATTGTTTTCTGTTGGTTGTACAGTTTCTGTATTACAACACTATCCCACTGTTCTACATGGGCACCAAGGCATTTAATTTAAATCATTGTTAGTTTGAGGGTTAAAAAAGGCGCATGTGAGAATAAGTATTACTTGTGCCTGCGCCGTGTTGTTTTCCCTCAAACTTCCTCAAAGTTGTTTGTGAAATAAAATGGATTGGGTCAAAGCTTTTTAAAAAAAATGTGTATTTTATTCTTTGGGTTGTTTTAGGTGTGTGTGTGTGTGTGTGTGTGTGTGTGTGTGTGTGTGTGTGTGTGTGTGTATAGACACAAAGTGCCCTATATGTCTTTTTTTTTTCTCCTCCGCGCCACACGAGGGGGATACGTT
>JBCNYH010000007.1:15595965-15607452 GCA_039654325.1 Tandanus tandanus | reverse complement strand
TTTGTGCTATTTAAAAAAAAAAGTTTTTGAGGCAATGTCTACCAGAAACGTCATTTTACATTGGTATCTTGAAGACCTTATGATATTTTATACTAATATATGTACCTTTTTATCATTTTTCAATGCATCAAGGTGTCTTGGATTTTGTTTTTGTGAGCTGTCCAAAGGTCCAAACTATCCAACTTCTTGAGGTTTTTTTTTACCTTAAATGTATGACATCATTAGATGTCACAAACTCACACATCAAAACTCCTAAATTCAACGTTAACATTATTTCTTATTTTCAGGTGCTAGTAGCTGATAGTGCACAGTGCATAGAACTATTAGAAGTAGAAAGTAGAGATTAATATCAACCTCTCTCGGTACAGAAACTGGCCAAGAACCTCAAGCAATGCCAGCATTACCTGGGCAGACTTTGATGCTGCAGTATCGGTTCTCGCAGAGGCCATGTAGGAACTTTGAATGTGATTTGATGATGGTCATTCATGATATACATGTACAAATTAACATTTACATTTTCCATTTCTATGAAGGCAATTGTTTGTATGAGAATTTAATTATCATAACTTTTTTATTCAAATAACATTACTTGTAAGCCAAGGAGGGTAGTACTGAAAGTAATTTGACTTATTTCACAATGAGTTATGTACTTCGATGACATTTAAATTTTTAAATGAATGTAAGTGCTTTGAACTTTGAAGCATGTAAGTAAAATACGATGTTTTTTGTTTAAATGTATAAGTTATTTTCAATATCATACTTTTTGATAGAGAATAGATAGTTTCTGTGTGGCGTCGTAACTTCATTATGTGTGATTTAGAAGATATTCTTCGAAAAATTTTTTCGTTTTGAATTTTTTGTCAATAACTTGAAATTGGTTACACTTAGTCATATAGTTACTATCAAAGTTAAATATAAACATGTGGTTTCCGTTTCTTTTAAGCCCACTTGTAACAGTGTAGGTGTAATCATTCTAGAGATATTGATTTTCGGCATAATTCTGCTCTCAAAGCTGTCTGTCGTTTCTTCAAAGTCTCCGTCCATATGGGTTTTTAGGCCCATATGACCTATACTATATACCATTCTAATTGTTTTCATGTATATTTTCACTTTTCGTGCACACAAGATCAATCTGATGACATTTTGAAAATGTCATCAGATTTGGGGGGGGTTGGATAGGGGGGGTTTAATTAAAACTATGCCCAATTAACCCAAAATGTGCTTAGTTTAGCAAAATATGTTTGATGTTTTGCACTTTCTTTAGCTTTCTGTTTACTGAGAAGCTAATGTAGCTAACATGTAATGGAAATCTATGCTACTCTTTTACCTGACATTTTTACAAGGCACTGTCTTAAATTGTAAATATATATTTGTAAAACAAGAAAGGTGTGTAAGTTAGATGTGAAACGGCTTGTTCAAAATGGCTACCTGATGATGCTTCACAATTTATGTACACAGTTAGGTTATTAATCATTATAGGTTGCAGTAAGCTATATTGCTGTATACTACACAGGAAAGGCCCATTCTAATTGGTCTACTATCATGGGATTAATGGTGATGAATTTCATTGATTTAAGTAGTCCCCCCGATGTTTTGTCTTTGGAACTATTCATTCACTTACACCTCACCTTTGGCATATAATTGTTCCATGCGCCAATGAAGCTATGTTTCACCCTCAGTTAGTGTGATTGTGTGTTTGTTTATTAGCAGGATTATACAAACATTATGTGTGGATTTTCATGAAATTTCTCTTACAGTTGGGACTTTGGACAAGGAACACTCAATTGGATTTTGGAGAAGATCTAGATAAAATTTTGAATCCGGGATTTTTTTTTAAGTATTTTTTAACATTGGGGGGTTTTTGTTTTGTTTTGTTTTGTTTTTTAACATGGGGGATTGTTGGGCTTGTCGGAGTTTTGTGTTCTCTGAGTACTCTTGTTAATTCTGTTTTTAAGTATATTAGTAAGCATCTGAGACATTACTGAAGAGCTGAAGGTTGTTTGAGGTAGATATTTACTGAAAGTAATTGATTAATAAAGTAATGATTTAAGATAAAAAATCTTCTACTTTACTAAATAGCTAGATTAGTCATATAGCTGATTCCTGTTGCCGAGCTAAAGCAAAAAACCTATATTGGCTGACTGATTACGAGGTATGGTGTTTGTAGTCAAATGTTTTTTTTTTTAAACAAATGTATTAACAAAAAGATCTTGTTCTATTTTAGGTTACTTGATGTGGTATTGTTTAATGTCTACACACTTCACATTTAAGAGTTATTTACCTCCTGATTTACATACTGAAATGCTTTTGAAAGATAAAAGAAAACCAGGCGACCCAGGACGAAACCTACACTGGCACTGGGAGAATAAGTCAAATTATCCACAGACTGTAGCCTGAGCTCGGGATTGAACCATAGACCTTGGAGCTAAAGTGGAGTCACCATTCTACAGTGTATATCATTTATTGAATATATAACATATTTTTTGACCTTCATTTATTCTGTTCCTAACTGTTTAAAGTTCTGTGTTTCAGATGCTCCTGGCATATTTACCTCATATCATCCATTAAGTCATAATGAGATTACATTCATCAGTCTGCTCTTTTGTGCAGTATGGGATCCTGCAGTGGTCCTTGAAAGTTTGTAAACCTTTAAAATTTTTATACATTTCTGCATAAATATGACCTAAAACATCAGCAGATTATCTGATCCTAAAAGTAGATAAAGAGAACCTAGTTAAATAAATGAGACAAAAATATTTTACTTGGACATTTATTTATTGAGAAAAATTATCCAATATTACATATCTGTGAGATTCAAAAGTATGTGAGCCTTTGATTTCAGCATCTCGTGTGACTCCCTTTTGCAGCAATAACTACAGCTAAATGTTTCCAGTTACTGTTTATCAGTCCTGTACATTGGCTTGGAGGAATTTTAGGCCATTCCTCTGTACTGAACAGCTTCAACTCAGGGACGTTGGTTGGTTTCCTCGCATGAGCTGCTCGCTTCTGGTCCTTACATCTCAATTAGATTAAGCTCAGGACTTTGACTTGGCCATTCCAAAACATTTTCCAAAAACGTATTCTTCTTTAATCATTCTTGGTAGAATGACTTGTGTGCTTAATAATGTTGTATTACTGACCCACTTTATCATGTCCTGATATTTTCCTTTAGTATTTGCTGGTATAATTCAGAATTCATTGTTCCATCAATGATGGCAAGCCATCTTGGCCCAGATGCAGCAAAACAGGCCCAAACTATGATACTACCACTATCATGTTTCACAGATGGGATAAGGTTCTTATGCTGGAATCCAGTGTTTTTCTTTCTCCAAACATAAAGCTTCTCATTCAAACTAAAAAGTTCTGTTTTGGTCTCATCCATCTACAAGACATTTTTCCAATAGCCTTCTGGTTTGTCCATGTGATCTTTAGCAAGCTGCAAACAAGCAGCATTGTTCATTTTGGAGAACAGAGACTTTTCTCAAAAAATAAATAACCAAGTAAAATATTTTTGTCTCATTTATTGAACTGGGTTCTCTTTATCTACTTTTAGGACTGATGATGTTTTAGGTTATATTTGTGTAGAAATGTATAAAATTCTTAAGGGTTCCCAAACTTTCAAGCACTACTGTTATGTGCATGATCCATGAATTCTCCTCACTGTCATACCTTGGTGTACTATTGTTCTCAAATCATAGCTTATCCAGGGACCGATGAGCCTTTGTATGGATTTTGCAAGAATGTGCTATATGAGAGTATGTATGCATCATGGAGAATTGAAGCAGAATGCTACAGTGATGTTTCTATATAATGTGATGTAGTAGTTAAACAGTGTTTTCATTCATACAGTCATATTCTATGTGCAAATAATTGTGCCTCAGTGTGCATGGAAACTACACAGTGCTACTGAATAGATGAACAGGATGTACGTAGTTGTGGGGGGCTGCAAATGTATCTATAGGGTGTCTTATAGTAGTAATTCAAGGCAAAAGGGTTTGCAGTGTAATTTAAGTGGTATCAATTCAACTGAGTGATGGTAATTTCCACAGAATTCATTCTTTTCATGTGATTCACACGAATGAATTCATGAAACTCTGTGGCTATTGTTTACTGAATGTGTGTCGGGGGCTATTGTTTACTGAATGTGTCTATGTCCTACAATGCATCACATCAGATCTATAAAATAAATTTACATAACAAAAGAGAAAAAAATTTTTTGTTTGTTTGTTTTGCATGAAGAATAGGAAATGAAATAATAATATCAGGAAACTTGAGAGTAAACTGTCATCTGTATGAAAGGCAATAAGAAGCTGTAGATGGAATAATGCGGGTCTGAGAGTCAATGATGTAACAGTGGAAAATCACCATATTGGATAATAAGCAACAATACATCCAAGAGAACACAACGCTATTGCTTTTGTTCTGCTGCAGTCAGGCCTCATGTTGGTTAATTACTGTCATATCACTCCATGACACATCATTTGGTTTCTGTCATGTGATGTAGCTACAAAGACATCTTATTTCAGGGCCTTATTTCCCATCAGTATGATAATGTTGTCAAGTGGAAAGAATATTTATTCATTTTAGGTCTAGCTTAAGAAAATTTAGTAAGCCAAAAATGCCACTATGAAATCTAAATTTAGTTAACAGGTTATTCTAAACCATGCTCTTCAAAAGCTATGAATTATTCAGTAATAAGAGTTAAAGTGATTGGAAAGATCTACACTTATGAGTATATAAAAATAGCTAGAGTAGAGAGAAATAGTGAGAATAAAGTAGAAATGTGAATTTAAAGGGTTTCATTTCATAAAAGTACCATATATATATATATGTATATATATATATATATATAGGGAGAGAGAGAGAGAGAGAGAGAGAGAGAGAGAGAGAGATGCACATTGGGCTAATTAGCTATTCCTAATTGCCTCTAGGTGCAAGTTTGAGTGTGTGTGCTGGCCAAGTGATGGATTGACAAGCTGTTCAGGGTGTACACCGGCTTCACCAAAAGTCAGCTAAGATAGGCTCCAGCCTCCCCACGACCCTACTAGATTTAATCTGTTCAGCATATCAGTAAATGAATGAATGAATGATTAGAATGTATAGATACATGTCCAGTGATTTTACATGGACCATTTCATTAATTAAGATTAATTCTTAGAGTTGGACATTTTATAATTTGTTTACAAAGAGGTAGGGAGTTGTCAGTATCGATTATGGACTCCGACCCACCTGCATTTTATTGATTTGGTTTTATTTTGAGCTACCGTTAATGTTTGAAGAACTCCAGTGTTGATTATAATGACAGTTCAGGCCTAAATAAATACATTAATTCATTTCAGTTTAATTTTTTTTACAATTTTAACAATGAAAAACAGCTACACATAATTCAGGTTCAGATTTACAGAAAAGGAAAATGCAACTGCATTGAAGCACACTCAAAAGAGAACCATCTTCTTCTGGGTGACACCAGATAATGGCATTATAATTATTTGTCCTGTACAACTGTACACTTTAAAGTAAATTAGAATGTTCTGTATAGGCCTTGGGGTCTTTATAATTACAGCAGCTGTTCTGCGATACAAATCAACAACAACTAGGAATCATCTACTGAAAAAAGGTGATCTTGGACATAGTGTTTTCTGGGCATTGCAAGTGTTTGGAGTGTCCATGTTGGACCACTGACAATAACACAACATGACATCACATGTTCTAAATTAGGGAAAGCAAAATTCCTAATTTAAAGCTTTTGTACCAATATGAATGCATTTCAGACTTTGGCTTGATAAATTAAAATGTGAACACATCTACCCTGTCCTATCTGTTACTACTACTGTACATTTCAGTGATAAAATCCTATTAGCTATTCAGCAGATGGACCAAGCGTCACAATGAGACAGTAACACTTCTCACAGCTGGCACGGACAGAGCACACTAACCCAGCATCTGTGGAACAAAACAGGAATTATGTCCCGAACAATAGAAAATGTATGTATCAAAACTAATAAATAAATACCAAGCACCAGGCAGCCACGTCAAACAATGGAGTGAATTAAAAATAGTTGCTTGATGCCATTGTTCTCTGTGCAGTGTCGGGGTTATGTGCTTATGGTCGTAGGAATGACTGGGGCTGAGGAGGATCACACAGATGCTCTTGTCTCATACAGTGGTTCATACATCCAAAACTCACAAGCATCCTACTATAATTTACACACACACAGTGGTAAAATTTTATGTCGCTTGATTACATAAGGCTTAATTTTGATTATTACTAGGTACCATTGTGATGGAACCATCACTAAGGGCCCTGCTCTGACTGAAGTACACAGACACTCAAAATATGTCAACCAGAATGTTAGTCTTTCCTTCTGTCTGGTCATTTGCTTCAAGGTCAAGGGAAGAGGTGAAAGATTAAATTTACCGTTGTCGGGCTGTATCTTTCAACTCACCTAAGGTAATTTGACCTTTGATTGTGAGCCGTGACCAAGACCTTAATGCAAGTGACTCGGCCATATCTAATGTTGCAAGTATAGAAAATATGGCCTGGAAAAGTTTTTCTCTTTCAAGTGAAGTTAAGGTTCAAGGTCAAGATTAAAGTCACCTAATGTTGGTACACAACACTTCCCCTTCCCAAGATGTATAAGTATGCCTAGTTTTGTGCATGTATAAGTAAGCATATAGGAAATATGGCCCAGACAAGCTTTTTCATCTAAGTGGGGTCAAAGGTCACGGTCACATTGACCTGTGGGCATGCAGCACTTCCCAGGATGTGAAAGTATACCTAATTTTTAGTGTATTTAAGCCTGAGCACATAGGAAATATTGCCCAGACAAGTTTTTTTCTACTAAATAATGGTCAAAGCTCAAGTTCAAGGTCTCAGTGACCTGATGTAGAAACTGGTACATGCTGCCTTGCCACCATACATGGTGCCTCAGATGATTTGGAAGTTACAGGCCGAATTCAAAGTGATCTGAATTCAAAGTGATTTGTACAATTGAGAATATCTAATGTGCATGTCTTTTGTCTTTGGGAGGAAACCAGAGCACCCGGTGGATACCCACACAAACACAGGGAGAACATGCATACTCCACACAGAAACGGCTTCACCAGGCACTGTGCTTGAACCCAAAGCCTTGCTGTGAGGCAAAAATGCAACCACTACCCCCCACTGTGCTGCCATTTAAAACAATTTGTCTGTGATATAATGTTAGTGGTTTTGTATAAAACGTTCTTTGATCAATATTCATTCATTCATTTTCTGAACCATGTAATCCTAATTAGGGTCGCAGTGAGGCTGGTGCCCATCTCAGCCGACTCCGGGCGAGGGCAGAGTACATCCTGGACAGCTCGCCAGGCCATCACAGGACATGATCAATATTTTCTGCATAAAGAAATGCATATATTAATCTAACAAAGTTGAAAAGTTATATTTGTGTCCGTCCATAAACTGAATCAGATGAGTTTTACACATTCTTTTGATTCGAATCTTCAGCATTTCTCTCGGGAGGTTCTTTTGTAAATGAAACATCGCCCCCTGGTGGATAACATCACTGATTTCAGCTGCATCATTAACATCAACCACAACAAAACAGGCTGCATTGTATAGTAGCTTGGTTGTCTTCACATGTATTGTTATTGAAAAATTGTTTTCCTCAAAGTTTAGCATGATAGCAGAGATTTTCAATTGGTTTTAAATATATGAAAAAGAGACAAATTAAACAAGTGATGGTGTGGCAGAAGCTGTGAAGAACAGAGGGCAGTGCAGTGACGTAGTGGTTAGCACTTTCACCTCACAGCAAGAAGGTCCTGGGTTTGAGTTCCAGGCTTGGTGTTTTGGTGTGGAGTTTGCCTGTTCTCATGCATGCGTAGATTTCCTCTGGGTACTCCAGTTTCCTCCTACGGTCCAAAGACAGGCACATTAGGCTAGTCAGCTTTCCCCGTGCTGTGAGTGTGAATGGTTGTGTTGGGTGTGTTGGCCCTGTGATTGTCTAGCGAGCTGTACAGGGTGTACCCCACCTTTGCCTAGTGCTGACTGAGATAAGCACAGCCTCACCACGTCCCTAGTAGGTATAAGCAGTTTGGCAAATAAGTGAGAGAATGTGAAGAACAGAGACACTCCCATGATTTGGTTTCAGTTCCTCTTGTGAAAACATTTGGCATATCAGCTTTACACCATCTGCTCTTATATTTGAATTCGAAATCTGAATAAATATTTCTATTTAGTTCCAGCTCACACACTGAGTGTCTACATTTACTATAAAAGCAGCATATTTTAACAGACGTTCTTCACACAGGTAATTGACTTCTCTTCAAATGTACTCTTGTTTTTGTTGTAGAACTACTCCAGGCTACTAGGAAGAGAGAATGGTTCATTTCTATTCTGTTTTCAGAATGATGAATACTGATCAGACCACTTCCCCCACCTCTGTCAGTTATAACCTAAGAACATATACGTATATGTGCCATAATCACCGATCACAGATCTGTTTTAAATAATGTTTTGAGGGGGTGTTTCAGCTGTGTAGCTTGTTGAAATACTTTTCAGTGTGGTATGTTTTGTACACTGTAGTATCGTGTATATTTATTACTTTGTTAGTGACATATGTTGGGGTGATAATGGAAGAAATTTCTACTACTACGGGTTGGTTGGCCATGGAGACAGACTCTCAGCTGCTCAACTTAATGACTGATGATGAAACCACTCATCCTAATAATGCTGAGCAACTAGAGGAGACATCATTTAATACTGGTTAGTATTGTCTGTTACATAGGATTTTGGTTGTATATGATAATGTGTACATGATAGTCTTGACATATTTCAATATTAATTAAATTAATGGTGTGTGTGTGGTTTTTTGTTCATTTGTTTTTTGTTTTTTTGTTTTTTAAACATATAGGTGCTGCTGTCAGCACCTCCTGTCTCACTACAGCAGAGATTCAGCAGCACTGGAGGGCAGTAAAACAAGAGATTCGATCTGTCAAACTTCTGTTTGAGATCCCATCCACCCGTATTATAGAACACACAAGCTCTAGATATGTGGTAAGTAAAGCCATGGTCCAAACAGATTCATTGTGCATGGTTATCAACACCTCGAGTAGAACTGTGTATATATATTGTATTGTATATATGTCTCGTGTCACTATTTGCATGAAAGCATCAGACAGTCCTTACTCTGCCTTTTTTCACAGGTGTATCAGATAATAGTGATCAGATCAGGCAGTTATGATCGTAAGCATGTGGCCATTGAGCGCCGCTACTCCGATTTCCTCCACCTGCACCATGAGCTCCTTCAGGATTTCAGTGAGGAGCTCGAAGATATCATCTTACCCAAGAAGAAGCTGATGGGCAACTTCTCAGAAGAGAACATCACTGAACGGCGTGTGACTCTCTGTGACTACCTGACCCAGCTGTACTCTCAGCGCTACATCCGCCGCTCACCTGCTTTTATAGCATTCTTCACCCATCCCGAGCTAAAGTCTGCATACCATCTGTTGCGTGGAGGCCAGTATTCTCATGCCCTGGAGGTCCTGCAGAATGCACTAGTGCTCCAGGAGAAATTGTGTTCTGATAATTCTTCCCTGCTTGTGCCAACACTGTGTGCAATGCTGGTGTGCCAGAGGGACCTGGAGGATTTCCATACAGCTTTTCAGACTGGGAACAGAGCACTACCAGCAGTAAGGCGTTATGGACTGGGCAGGTATCGCAGCCCGCTGCTGGAGGCCATGGTGGATCTGGGGTATAAGTTACAGCATCCTATTGCTCAGTTACAAGAGGAGCTTATCAGAGTTCAAAACTCACCACATGGACCAGAGCTGGTGTTGTCACTGAAACAGCTTGTGGTGCAAGAGTTTACATGAACCCATGTTTTATTAAAAGGTTTCTGTGATCCCATGGAAACAAATAAAACTTTATTTAAATGTCTTCAGCAAAATAGACTTGTGTAATAGAAGTGTGTAATGTCATCCTGTGATTATTATGCTGTTGTTTTTTTATTATGTATGTTGGCAACATGATTTTTTATGAGTGATTTTTTTCCAATAAGGTGTTAGACCAGTAGGCTACCAGTTATTCTTACAATGGATTTCCAGTAGATGTATGCTAATCCTTCACTAAAATGGAAAAAACAGATCATTTTCATGTCAGAAAATTAGCATAAAACATTACAGATCCTGGCAAAATGGAATCACCACACTTTAAGGATGTTTGCCCATGTTTTTTACTTTGTGGCAATTAAATAAATCACAGATATGACACAAAAATATTTTCGTTTTATTGCAGAACATCAAAGCTGAAAAACTAATTCTAAATTCTACCACTCGCATCCTTGGGCATTAATTTCTTTATGGCATTCTTTTTGTCCACAAATGAAAAACAATATACTTCATTAACCTGGAGCCAACTTTATTGATAAGCAGTTACAAGATGGAGCCTTGTTATGGACCTTATTTGTTTATATTATTTTATATATACTATTATTTGTTATCTCTACCATAAATGACAATAAATGTTTGGTAAATTACATTAATAAATATATATATTTTTAAATGGTAAAAAAAAAAGTCTACCATAAATTGTCAATTGACTGACGTTGTCACTGCACTGTGAGCTAGACATGTCAATGAGTTGATCTGCCTTTCCATAAGAAAAGCTTTAACTTTAAAGTCTTTGCTGTGTGCATTCTCATCCTGACTTACCTACTTTTATCAGCGGAATGAGAAAAGGGTCCAAAAGTCATTTTCATAAGTTAAGACAACACCAGACAAAACTTTAGCCCACTCTAAACTTGCTTTCTTCTGTTTATGTGTTATTGGTGTTTTTTCTGCTGTTTTATCCACAGCAGAAGGTATTATCTATATGACTAGCTGTAGGTCTATTTAAATAATGAAAAAAAAAAAGCTTTAGATTTTAAATCAAGATGAATTGGTTAAAAGAATGTTTGTAACAGCTGGGTTCAATGAAGTTTTACATACCAATATTCTTATCTGGAAATAGGAGGCCCTGAGTGTCATTAATATTTTTTAATGTAAGCAAGATTCCTATGACTTTGTGAAATGTCCACTGTTGTTGGTATGAGGACGATATTTTGTTAGTCAATATTTTTTTTTTTTGGATGGTAATGGTAACCTTTTGGACTATGTGGAATTTTAAGATAAATTAGGATAAAGGGATTTGTAAAGTGATTGTTTTATTGCTGATTCAGGTAATCAAAAATACATAAGTGTATTCAAATCCTAAATCAGTAGTTCAGACAGTAAATTAAATAATAAATGTATTAAATGTATTAGTCCTTTTCTGAAGTTTCATTGTAATAAAACTGGGTTGTATTAACAAGTTCCTGATATGGTAATATTGTCTTGTATAGATTAGAGAATTATAATAATATAATAATTATTATAATATAATAATACCAATAACAATAATAATAATAATAATAATAATAATTATTATTATTATTATTATTATTATTATTATTATTATTATTATTATTA
>JBCNYH010000007.1:15578962-15589454 GCA_039654325.1 Tandanus tandanus | reverse complement strand
TGCTGAAGCAGACATTGCTAGCTATGAGTCCTAATGGAGCTTTTGAGGGAGTCATCAGGAGGCGAACTACAACTTTTATGCATCCAATTGTTTTGTGGGTAGTTTCCTTGCATGACCGAGCTTACCTCTGTGTACCAAGGGTGTCTGAAATTTCTTAGTACTGCTTGCAAATTATTTTCATTTGCTTTTAGGAGATCTTTTCTACAGTTTTTGCAAAAAGATTTTATAAATTACCTGAAAGCTGTTTTAATACCTGTATTTTATGTATATTTAGTTAATCAAGCACATATTTATTTATAATTTTATTTATTCTTTTTTTAAATATTTTTTTTTTTTACTAATTTTACTAATTACTTTGATCCAGAATTTGATGTTACATGATTGCGATAAGTCTTTTGTCCAGCCTAGAATAGATATGCTCGTCTTTTATTGGCTGTAAAAAGTCTAAATAAATTTACAATTTCCTGTTGCTTTCACAAAACAATCTGTATACTTGTAGGATTAATGTAAGCATCGGTTCATAGGTTAATAGGTTGGTGAGATATGGGCTTTTATACATGAATGTCCTCATGTGCAACAAGACTTTTGTCAATGACTGTATATATTTTCCCCCCTGAGAGGTTACTATGTGAATGCATTTACTCCCATATATTGACTGGCTGGTGTAAAAATTGTAAGACATTTTTCTCAGTTTCATTGTTTGCATACTACTTGAACTTTCGCTTTGTAGGGCAGATTAGAAGGTACAGTTATTGGTACGTTTTCGTCACTGATCTGGAATAATGTGGAATCTTGTATTTCCAGACCTGAAGAAACGATGGCAAAAATGTCCAGCAGTGTGCACTGATTTTGTGTTTAGTTCAAGTAAAACTCAAGACCCAGTGTAGGAACCAACACAAACTGTGATCAAATGAATCTGGGTTAAAGTCCCAAGCTTGGCAAGGGTGTTTCTGTGGAGTTTGCATGTTTGCAGTAGTATTCTACTGTGCAAAAGGAACCTTTCAAAACAGTCTCTGAAGGTGTGCTGTGGTATCTGGCATAAAGACATTAGCAGCAGATGCTTTATGTTGTAGAGTTGTCCTTGATCAGATTGAGATCTGGGGGATAGTCAACACTCTTTGTCATGTCCCTCAAACAATTCCTGAACAATTTACGGTGCATCTTGCTGCTGAAAAAGGCTACTGTCATTAGGAGTAGTACCACTGACCAGAGCATCACATCTTTCCGTAATACATCTGGGTGCCGTCTATTCCCCAGGTGAGCGATGTACACACACTGAATCATCCATTTGACGTAAAAGAAATTGAGATTCATCAGACCAGGCTTATTCTACTGCTCCAGAGTTCATTTGTGATTCTTGTGTGTACTGTGTTGGTGCACTTTGATAGCATGAAAATTGTCACTGTCCATATTTATTTTACATATATATATATATATATGAGACTGACGCACATGCAACCGGCAGCATGTGCATCGGAGTGGGCGTTCCTTGAGCCGGGGGTTACGAGATTGTTTGACAACCGAGCATTTGTGCTGCAACCGAGTGCAATTATGGCTCCGGAATTTTGTTCGTGAACCAATTTGTTCGAAAAGGGAGCTGTTCGAAAACCGAGGTTCCACTGTAAAGTTATATGGACTGTATGTACATAGGCCTGCACTAGTTTATTGGGGGTTTTTTTTGTTTGATTTTTTGTAATATTTTATTTCAACTAAATAAAAAAGGGGAAATTTACAAATGGAAAAAAATGCGTACAAATTGAAAATGAGAGGGTAGAAGCAAAGTTATGAAAACATCAATGTCATCAATATATTCTACATAGATACCATCATACGCATTCTAAAGTGTTCATCTTTTGGAAGCCAGACCTGCTGGGCAGAACTTGTTATATTGGAATATCTGGGCAAAAATGGCATCAAAGCACCAGGTGGGACAGATCCTTTGTAGGAACGGAATGGCCCAGGCGCTCTGTCCCGGGTGGTAAAAGGGCCTTGGCTTTTCTGAGAGTAATGCATGTTGTATATCATCTAAAACCGGCCTGAAATCAGCAGAGGCTTGAACAGTAATATTACTTAAAAGCTGCAGCATCGAGCAGATGTACTCTTCTCCATATACATCTATTACTTCTGGGGGCTGAGTGTTGAGGATCTCCTTTTGAAGTTTACCCCATTCCTCTTGATTGCCTAAAATGTCTAATAAACAAACATTGAGTTTCTTTAAGTAGGTGGGAAAAAAATCTAATTCACAGACATATTAGATAAAAATGGCACAGTGGTTTAGTACGTACTTGTTCTGAAGGCCCCTGGTTGAACGATGGCCACTTTTACACCCCAGCGGGACAGTTCCAGTCTCAGAGCTCCATAGTAAGAACTCACAGCTGCTTTAGATGCTCCATACGCGGCGAAACCAGGGAATGGAACTTCTCCTAGGAAAATCCATTAAAATAAATATTTACATACATGCATGAATGACAGGGTGGAGACTGAAGTGAGTAGTATGTACATGCGCCCGCCAAAAAAAAAGTGCCACACTCTAATGTTTTCATAGTGTGCATTTAACCTTGATAACAGCATGTACTCTCCATGGCATTGTTGCTCCAGTTGGTCGGGTCGAGGCTCAGCAACATTAATGTAGCAATAAAATAAAGTCAGCTGATGATCTGAATGTACTGAATGAGCAGGTTATCACATCAATGCACTTTTTCTTCCCTGATGGCACGGATATAAAATGGGGACTCGAATAATGAGCGAGTGGTTCAGGGAGCATGAGGAATCATTTTCACATATGTATTGGCCCCCCAGAGTCCTGACCTTAACCCTATTGAAAGTATTCTGGATGTGCTGGAGAAGACGTCGGTGAGAAATGAATCAAACACTGGATGGAAATAAATGTTATGTTTCTTAAGTTTGTTGAAACAATAGCATGAGGATTATATACTGTAAGCAAGGCGAAAGGTTGAACAACAACATATCCGTGTGTGTGACTTGTTTTTTGGTCGGGCAGTGTATTTACTAACAATCCAGTTACATGTTGTAATCTGTGTGCAGTGTTGTTACAATGCACTTTAATTCAACACTTTAAACACTGTATTAAACCTCCAAACAAGACTGTTCAACAAACAGGGATGTATTTTGACCTTATTTTATGTTCCTTTCTAATCTAAAAACCTGTACTAACATGACAAAGAAGGTCCTAACACAAAAAGTCACAATGGGAACCAAATCGTATCTAGCATTTTATCTTTAGATAGGATTTTAAGATTAAGATAAATTAGATAGAAGCACACAAAAAGCTTTTCTACACCTTTATCAGACATGATGCTGCAAACATTAAGTAACCATAATATAGTGGTGCTCAGAATAGAAAACACAATGTACCTGACATACTGGACACACACACAATCCTTCCTTGTGCACGTCTTAACAAGGGCAGGAAAGCGTTGGTCACCTCCACACCAGCAATAAAATTCACATTCAGGATTTGTCTTAGTATTCTCATGGGAAGAAGTTCTCCATCACACATGTATCCAAGCACTCCTGCATTGTTCACCAGTCCCCAAAGACCTGACCAAAAATAAGAACTCGTATATCAGTGTATTGCTCCTGATGATTGAATTACCAACTGAATTTAATGCATGCACAGTTCTTTACTGTTTTCACTTTGGGAATTTTTCATAATAATTTAAATATTAAAGCCAAAAATTGCCAAACTCTGAAAAGGCTTTTATTTTATACCACTTGGAAATACTTGATCAGTTCGTTATTTTGGGGGGAAGGGAGGGGTCAAGTGGTAAAACAGGCTTTCCTTGTGTTACAAGAAGATCTGTATCGGGTTTTTATAAGGAATCAACCACATTAAGCTCTCAGGTCTAGTATACTTTTATGGCACCTTTCAAATTTACCTAAATCTGCAATTTGACTCTTAATAAGTTTATGGGCTTCAGAGATTTGGCTGGTGTTTGTTATGTCCAACTGTAGGATGGTAAGCTGTGAAGATGAAACTTCCCTGAGCGCCTGTGCACCAGGTCCAAACTGCTCCAATACTCCAGCATACACCTTCATCCCAGCCTTGTCCAGAATCTTAGCAAGACTGTGGCCAAATCCAGAGTCACAACCTGTTTCTCAAGCATGCATGCACGCACACACACACACACACACACACACACACACACACACACACACACACACAGCTTTAGTGGTTCTCCACAACATACTCTACTAATTTCCTTTCTTCTGTATTTTTACTGTTATTTATAAAGCTCATCACCTGTAATAAGCACTGCTTTGCTTTGCGCAGGCAACATGTCCTCTTTCCTCCCTGCAGTGATGTAGATCACAAAGCAGCCACAGCCGGCACTCAGCAGGATTACTGCCACACTTCCATTAGATATCCAACAGGAGAGCATCATCTTCACCACTACAAGCCCCATTATCCATGACAAGTGCCTTCTACTCCATCCCATCAGCAGCAGTATAGCACTGGTGGCTACAATCAACACACACAGCCAGAGCTCCATTCCAATCACTACACCTGATCAAGGTAGAGAAACCACCTTGAAACATAAGGTGCAATGATTCACAGGCAGCCTTCTCCCGCCTTAACCTTTCACATAGCAGTATTATCTCATACAAGCCACACCCTACACACACTCAAGGAAAGCCTCAAATCCACCGTTTTTGATTTGAGCAAGTTCAGATAGGGTTTGTTGGCTGGAACCTGTCTTATCAACTCAAGCAAAAAACAAACAAACAAACAAAAAAAAAAATCTATGTTTTGTTCAAGTAATACCTGGAACATCTGATTCACACTGCAAAATGGTTTCTCATTTTAGTCTGGGAGAATGTTTTAAATCCACTAAAAAGTATAAGAGGCCAGTCTTAGAGCTTATGGAATTTTAACCAATATTTCTGTGCGCACATCATGGAATTAAATATATACACACACCATGATATATCGAAGGCATATAAATGTGTACTTTTGCTCTTTTTATATCAAATCAATTTTATATCAAATAAATTTTTATATCATATCAAATCACCTAGCTTACAGAAAACTTCCCAGGTGACCATCTCAGAATTAAATGAAACTTTAACCAGATATAGAACATGTTTCAACATGAACACATGCAAAATTTCAAGGTTAATAGTTACTCTATTGTCTATTTGTCAGGGTTAGGTTGCTATTGATACAGCAATTTTGGAAAAAGTGCAATTTTGAACAAAGCATTTTCGAATTTTTGACACAGAAAATATATTCACCACCCCAAAAGTATTTTTATAGCAAATTTAAGCATATTTCCATGTAAAACAAACAGTTCTTAGGAAGAATAAATGTGATATGGTGATTTAGTGAATGTCCAGAAACTGAACAGTAGGTGAAAATTTGCTCATCTTGCGAGCCCCTGAAGAAGATGTGGTCAGATCACCAAGGTTATGAAACTTTACCACATGCAACATGTATATCAGATCTAGCAACACACAAAATTTCAGCCTTGTTGCTCATTTTCGTCATACTTAGCCATCATCTTGAATTTTTCATACATTTCGCTTGTGAAATTTATTACAAAATTTTTTTTTGCACTCTCCTTCTGAAGAGGAATAAAATATGCACAAATATTTTGTATGAGATCAGAATATAGTCTCAAACTGGTATCTGAGTAATAATAAACAAAAACAAATGTTTTATATTTGCTTTTATAACAATTAGAAAAGTGACATTTGTTGCGCATAATTACTGTCATAGAATCTATTATCTATCTAGTAATCTATTATCGAATAGTTCATATACAATACAAAGTTATATAACTTATATTTATCATTTCAAATGATGTACTTATATCCCCACTGAATAATTAATATAAGGATATATTATGATAGAGATTATATACATCTTCTTTTCATAAGCTTAAGTGCACGTAACTACACACTCTCCCAAAAAGACTTCCAACAAATAATGGGACTTTTGCCAAATTGTCAGAAAAAATGAATGTACTGAACGCTCTTTGCAGAAACAGTTTACTGGTAGATTGTTGCAAATATTATAATGAAGTTCCATAATATTTGATCAAAGCTTAAGAAAAGATGTACATGAAGCCAAAAGTATAGCATCATCCCCCAAAAGACCCAAAGACTTGATCAGAATTAAAAACTCATTGTTTCAGGCACCCTGCATTTCTAATATAAAGTAATATCAATAATATCCTGATCAGTTTCTCTTATTTTAAACACAATTTGGATAAAAGATTATCTCCAGTACACCGTATAAATATAGTCTAAAATAAATTGTATGTAAGGATTTTGATATGCTTTATAAAAAAAAACACCGCACACACACCACTCTTATTCGACCCTTTACAACCTTATGAACTTCAAATTTGTTTGTGATCTCTATCTGTAGGACAGGAAGCTGTGCAGGTGAAACACTTGAGCTTCAGCATTCACACCTTTAGTTATAAATACGAACTTCCATTTACTGTAGAGCTTCCACATTACAAATGCGGATCCTTTTTGGAAAGTTACTCACCTTAAGAGGGTCTTGTTATTTCTAGTTTTCATTCATTCACTGAACCACTTAATCCTACTGGGGTGGTGGGGAGGCTTGAGGATTTCAGCCAACTCTGGGTGAAGGAAGGTTACACCCTGGATATCTCACTAATCACGGCATGTTTTATTTCAAGAAATAGTTTGCTATAGTTACTTAGACAATTATTAACAATTACAACTTAAATAATAACAATTATTCAAACCCAAAAAAGCAACAACGTGATAAATAAGATCTTTATTCTGACCAACTGGTTTTGAACAAGCAGATGGCAAAGCGTGTAGGAAGTGAAGGAGAGGGTGGGGGTTTACTGTGTTCCAGACCTTGCAATGCATACAGGAACAGAAATTCCTTTTACAGGTTAGAACAGGCAGACGACTATAGTCAAACCTCACAACGCACATAGACGATCAAAACAGAACAATGGTTATATATTTAAAGTGCTATTTATTTTGGGTTAGACCTAAACGATATCAGGGCTTTAATCCATTGATTCGATCAAAGAGGTGGTGGCAGAAGGTCTGAACAATTCATGCATGATTTTTCTTGAAGAAGCTGATCAGCCCATTGGTGGACGAGTCATGAGTGCTGACCTCAGAATCATCCTGCAGCTCAGGCTCAATCTTCTTAGCCAGCTGTTTACCCAGCTCCACACTATGGACAAAACACAGAATATCTTTAGAGCCTTCATCACCAAAACACAGCTCAATAGCGCACCCTAGTGCTACTTTACTCCCACTTTATTATAAGTGAGGGGAAAAAAAATTCATTTAGAGGAATAGTAAGAAAAAAAAGTTAGTGCTCCAACATCTTTCAGAGAAAATTTAGGAAAAGGTTATTTGCTCACCCCCACTGGTCATAACTGTTGATATTCCACATCACACCTTGCACAAAGATCTTGTGTTCATACATGGCTAAAAACACACAAAAAAATGCATTAACCTTTATTACACTGTATAATTCTAAAGTAGCCTGGTCATCCAGGCTCAGTTATTTATCAATTTGAAAAAGGGGAAACATTGAGCTGAAATCCTCTTACCATATGCCCTTTTTAAAAACTTTGTAATACTGAGTGAACAACCGAAACACATCATACATCAAATACACATTCCTTTATCCTTTTCATTCTAGCTAAGCTCAATATTTAAGAAATTATCAACTTGATTTTGCATGGCTTTTACATCCATCCGGGGTCCACATGCATCACAATGCTGATTGGCTCTTTGGTGAAAACTTGACACGTGCCAATATCCAGGAACATACACTAAGACAGCACTAAACCCACCTCCCCTACCAAAACATGAAAACAACAAACTAAAATAAATGCATTTAAAGTGTTTTTTTTTTTTTTTAAATGCAAGGCTACTGATTTCTTCAGAGAACATTTAAAACATTTACAGAATAGAAACACTGCCCACAGAAATCTCACGGGGAGCTCTGCTGTTAGGCAGTGGTTTAATCTGTGCGTCATCCTGGAGTACACAAACAATGAAAATCATGTTATCTATAAACATCTACAGTGCAACTAGCACCATGTTCAGTACCTACCAACCAGAGCTCCCAGCATGAAAGGACTCAACTTCTTGAAAATGATGGAGTTGCTTGGCTTGTTTCCTTGGAATACTTTATGTGGTAGGAGACTCTCCAGAGCATCACCACTCATGCCGGCAGCTTCCAGCTCTTTTCTGGCTTCATCTGTCGTCTTTCCCTTCATCAGAGCCTCAGTCTGAGCCAGGAAGTTGGCCATCAAGATCTGGGGGGATCCATCATGAAACACAATTTCCTCCGGGATCAATAAAGTATTCTGATGATACATCATACTGAGAAAATGTACAATAACATCACTACAGTACTGTACTCCAGTATGTTATAAACCATTTCTGATGAAGGGTTACCCCACTGTGAGTGTCCCACTGTATAGAATATTTTTGGTCACTGCACTCTAAATAGTTCATTCTCATTTCTGCGTCAATATTTCCAACACACATAAAACAAAAAAAACAACAACAACAAAAACCCCTAAAGGTCAACATGAATGGAATTAGAAGGGATACCTTGTGATGCAGATTATTTCTGATTGGATGTTGAGACTGAGCAGGTATGAGGAAGTCAGCCGGAATCATACGAGTCCCTGAGAGAGAGAGAGAAAAAAAGAATAACTCAGCTATAAAAGGCTTTAAATATCATCATTTTAGATCAGAAAATTTATTACATTCTTATTAAATTCATTTATTTCTGTGGAGGCTGTGTGGGTGCTGGTCAGGATTGTAATCTCATATTTCAGTATAATGTAAGAATACACACAGAGCACGATCCAAGTCAACAGTCTGAGAGTACCTTGGTGAATGAGCTGGTAGAAAGCGTGCTGGCCGTTTGTCCCGGGTTCTCCCCATACGATGGGTCCTGTGTGGTAACCCACACGAGTTCCATTCTTGCTGATGTATTTTCCATTAGACTCCATGTCGCCCTATAATCACCAGGCATCGATGACACATTATACTGCAATACTTGGACAAAATGGCATCAAAAAGGACATTACTTCACAAAACCAGCATTTCCGCAAAAAAGCCGTCTGCATGATGAAATGCAAGCAATTGTTTCACATTTTGAGGGTTTTTTATGTAACCGACCTGCTGGAAGTAAGCTGCAAAGCGGTGCATGTACTGGTCATAGGGCAGCATGGCATGAGTCTCAGCCTGGAAGAAGTTGATGTACCAGACACCCAGCAAAGCCAGCAGCACAGGAACATTCTTCTCTAGTGGAGCTGAGCAGAAGTGCTGATCCTGGATGATGGAGAATGTGATAACATGGTTAATACGTTGACTTACGCACTGCTGAAAAGCTGAGCTGTTTGTGAGATGTGTTAAGTGTTTATTTATCGTTATGCATATACAGGCTTTAGCATCCTTGACAACCGTCGCCATGCAACTCCGTGATATATAATAGCCAATAAGCATCAACGTGCAAACACGGGACAACCATCCAAAATGAAGTCGATGGGTTAGTTCTATTTACAGTGAACTGTGCACACAGAAATTTCCTGTCATTTCTATACTGATTCCGATTCCCTTTGCTTCAGGTTCCAGAGAACAATGTGCAGTGAAAGCACCCCCTTTCACTAACTGATTTCTGAATTCCTTTGTAGCGGATCACCTGAGCATAGCACCATTGGCATGGGAAATGACATGGACGGTTATCATGTGTGTCTTATTATTGTAATTATCCATGTAACCGGTTCATGTCCCATGTTAAGTGATGTTCGTTATTTTGGCTGACGAAAGTTTTTCTGCCTACCCGAGTTTGATTAGTACGAACTGAATATATGGACACTGCCTTCCTTTCTTAACCTTAAAACTATCCCATGTGTGTGATGACAAGCACTGATTACATCTTCACACAAAAAAAATCAGTCAGAAACAGAACGAGTTCTCAAATGTCCAAACTCCCATCATGCACCACTGCAGACTAACACCCCCACCCCCCCCACCCCCAAAAAAAATAAACATAAATAAATAAAGAACTCTTTAAAATTTACAAAAACTCTAGACTACATAAAGTGTGATGTGCACATTCTGCTCAGTTCTTTGAGTAATCTAAAGGCAATTGCTGATTTATTTTTTTATATGAACCATGGATGGGGATATGTTGTGGTAATGTTCTGTCCCAATCCGCATGAAGTCAGCAACAGGATGGACACAGGACAGCCACTGAAGTCATGTCTATGTCCATGTCCACTCAGGAGCTTAGCTACAAGCTTACAGTACAGTGAGGCAGTGAGTCTTCGTCTTAATGGTTGGGGGTCCTGAACTGTTGACAGTGACAATGTTTTTCCTAGGGATGTGAATCGAACAACAACAACAACAACAACAACAACAACCGATTCAATTCGATTCCGATTTTTGGGGTGACGATTCGATTCAGAATCGATTCTTGATTCAAACCGATGTTTGATTC
>JBCNYH010000007.1:15551942-15565271 GCA_039654325.1 Tandanus tandanus | reverse complement strand
GCGAGTCCGGATGCTCCTGTACCGTCTGCCCGACGGCAGGAGCATGAAGAGTGTGTGGCTGGGATCAGAGAGGATCCACTGGGCCTTCCTCCTACAGCACTGAGTGTAGAGGTCCTGGATGGCTGGCAGTTCAGTCCTGGTGATGCGTTGTGCTGATCTGACCACCCGCTGTAGAGATTTACGGTCCAGAGCATTACGAGTGCAATATAATAGACAAAATACTCTTGATGGTGCATCGGTAAAAGTTGATGAGTATTCTGGAGTTCATGCCAATCCTCCTCAGCCACAGAAGAGAGAAGAACCATTGTCTCGCTGTGATTACACCCACATGATGTGACCAGCTCAGATCCTCAGTGATGTTGATTCCAGGAACCTGAAGCAACGGACACTCTCTCCACCTCTCTCCCCTCAATGTGGATATGGGTGAGATCTCCACCCTGCAGTCTCCTGTAGTCCACGATGAGCTCCTTGGTCTTTATGATGTTGAGCAGCAGGTTGTTGTGCCGGCACCATGATGTCAGGGCTCTCACCTCTGCTCTGTAAGCAGACTCATCTCAGTCTGAAATGCAGCCGATGATGGTGTCATTAAGAAAGCTGCAACGGACTGTGTTCTGACACAATTCTATGACAGTCATCATTAACAGTTCCAGCTACAGTAGCTCTTCTGTGGGATCAGACCAGACATACTAGCCTTTGCTCTCCATGCACATCAATGAGCTTTCGGCATCTATGACAGTTCAGTGGTTGTTCCTTCTTGGACCACCTTTGGTAGGTACTTACCACTGCATACTAGGAATACCCCACAAGATCTGCTGTTTGGGAGATGAAAAGACCCAGTAATTTTGTAGCACAACGTAGCCCTGGTCAAAGTCAATCAGATCCTTACATTTGCTAATTTTTCCTGCTTCCAACTCATCAACTTCAAGAATTGACTGTTCATATTTTGCCTAATACACTCCACTCCTTGGCAGATGCCACTGTAATCAGAATATTTTTTTGTCATACTTTGGGCCCATTAATACTAATGGATCATCACTTGAATGTTACAGCCTAGTTCAGTATGATTCATGATCTTTTCTTCCTAACCACCCATCTTCTAACGGCTACCTCCATTATAATAATGCATCATGCCATGGAGAATGGATGTTATTTGGAGAGCAAGGGAGGCCCAACCAAGTCATAGAGGGTTCCCAGTTAAGTGCTCTTGTAGTGTGTTTCCTATTCGTGTGTCAACAGGAACAAACAAATCCCTTATGCAGTGTAAGAGCAGATCATATGGTGTCAAAATGACCAAGGAAATTGGAATGATGAGGGAAATTGGTACTGAGTGGAAGGTTGTAATGACTAAAGAATTCTTTTCTACATAATTATTATTTAAAAAACAAACAAACAAGCTAGAAAAACCTGTGCACATGCCAATTCTGTTTACACACATCACAGTCTTATGTTCTCATATGTTATATAGTGTCATATGTTTTTCTTACATTAAGGGGAATCATTCAGTCATTATTTAAAAAAGAAAAACTAAAATCACCAGAAAGCAGGTAATAATTAAGAGTTTATTGTAGTTTCAGAGTAAAAATCCAGTTACACTGAGCTACAACCCTCATGCTTGAAAGACAAATGTAAAGTTAATCCTTACTGAAGGAAGTGGTGATATTCAGTCTCACCATCACACAACATTTCTGTAACAGTACCTGCCCCACAAGCATTGCCATACATTTTGTCATGGGTTTTGTGGCAACACCAGCATGCAGTGACTGCCCAACAGGGAATAAAACACATCTTAACAAGAGTGCTGATTATAAATGATTAAATCAGTAGAAATGGTTTTGACATAAATGATAAGAGTAAATCTTTACGTCTAAATAAAATCCTGGATTTCACATCACCCTGAAAAGTAAAGCATGTATAGGACAGAACAGAACCTGACACAAAATCAAAGAAAATGATCTGATAGAAAGGTCTCTTAAAATGTTTCATCATTAATGTCTTCTATGCTCTTAAGCAATATCCACTGATACAAGTTCTGTGTAGTATGTAACATTTCATAAAATGACAACCCTACAGTTCCAGTCTGCATCTTCTTAAGACTGTGTGGAAAATCTTAAACAATATTCTTAATGTTTCTTTATAAATGTTAACCACAGAGTGAAACGTGTCATTGGAAACAGATTGGAGAATTGGATAAAAGAGATTAGTGCAAAAGTACGTTTCTAATTAGGTTTCGCTCAGTGCTAAGCATGTTTTGCTGTACGAGTAGCTACGTGTACTTAACAATGCCATAGTGATCTATATATAGCACCCAAAATTTATTAACAAGCTTCCAGATAGTAAAACACTTTTAAATGAACAAAAATATTGCTAATGTTAATATTTTTGATAAAAATTAACCAGACTAATGGAAAAATAACATGATAAACTGTTACCACCTAGCAAGGTCATGCTTCTAATTCTAGTTACTGACTTTAACCAAAAAATAATTCTAGAACTATTGCTATATTTTTGGGTATTTTACACAAGTTCACATTCCTCATGCAAAACATTTAGTTATTAACTGAAAACGTTCAACAATGAACAGCCAGGTAGGTAGAGATCGAAAAAAGTCAATAAAAGGTAAAAGCCAATAGTTTTAGAATGAGCTACAAATATGATGCTTTTACAAAATCTAAATTAATAAAATATTGTTAAATATGTACCTGGGGCTTTGGACAAAAAAAACAAAAGGATTACAAAAATTGAGAACTCAGGCTGGTAATTAGGAGTGCTAATTTGCTGTCTAGAGCTTATTACTAGGTTTTTTTTCTCATGTATTTTAAATAAACTGAGAAGCACAAGTAGCTTCTCAGGTGTCTGTGTAAAATTTACAACTTACATTTTATCATTACAACTATAGCTACAGGGGGGTTAAAAAATAAGAGGCCACTTTTAATGAGGATCCCCTTTAATGTGGTCTCATTTATTTTTCATAGCTGTAAGTTTGGTGTAGTGATTGTAGTGTTGTATATTATATTATATATTATTCAGAGAGAAGTGAAGTTTTCATCTTATCATTGGCTAGGTGAGGTAGAAAGGTTTAGAAGTTAAATTTAAATAGGCAGGTTTGTTACAGATACCTGTGAGATAATAAATCAGAAATAGCTATTTTGATTATTTTAAGCATATATTTGAAGGGCTGGGAACCAGAATGGTGTAACCAACAGAAAGCTATTTAAGAAAAATGGCATGAAAGTTTTTGCAATATATAAAAAAAAAATGTCAGGGATAATGCTCGCGGTATGATTCAAGGTCATAAGGAAGATGAAGGGACAATTTTGGCATCCATAGACCTTATCCACATCTGTCAAAATATGACTCTTATTTTTCAGTTTTTTGTGGTAAGACCGCTGTGGCTCTCAGCCCTTCCTTTTTGAACATTCTACCAATTAGTTCTTAAACAAATCTGAAGCATTGTGAATGAAAGACCACTAGGCACTGATAATCAGGGAGTCTTTCAGAGGTTCAGGAATTTTATATATCATATATATACATACACAAACACACAGTTGAGGACAAAAGTTTACATACACTTTTAAAGAACATGGATGTCATGGCAGTTTTGAGGTACCAGTCATTTCTACAACTCATTTTTCTGTAATGGAGTGATTGGAGCACATACATCTTTGTCACAAAAAATTCATGAAGTTTTATGAATTTATTATGGCTCTTATTTATTATGGCTCTTATGAAAATGTGACCAAAATCTGTTGGGTCAAAAATATACATACAGCAGTGCAAATATTTGGTTACATGTCCCTTGACCATTTTCACTGCAATTAGATGCTTTTGGTAGTCATCTACAAGCATCTGGCAAGCCTTCGGTTGAATCTTTGACCACTCCTCGACAGAATTGGTGCAGTTCAACTAAATTTGTTGACTTTCTGGCGTGGACTTGTTTCTTCAGCAATGGCCAAAGGTTCTCAATGGGGTTCAAGTCAGGACTTTGGGAAGGCCATTCTAAAACATTAATTCTAGCCTGACTTAACCATTCCTTCACCACTTTTGATGTGTTTTGGGTCATTGTCTTGTTAAAAAAATCCAACTGCGCCCAAGACCCAACCTATTGGCTGATGATTCTAGATTGTCCTGAAGAATTTTGGGGAAATCTTAATTCCTTATTATTCCATTTATTTTTTGTAAAGCACCAGTTCCATTAGCTGCAAAACAGCCCCAGAGCATAATACTACCTCCACCATGCTTGACGGTAGGCATGGTGTTCTTGGGGTTAAAGGCCTCACCTTGTCTCCTTCAAACATATTTCTGCCTATTGTGGCCAAACAGCTAAATTTTTGTTTCATCTGACCACAGAACTTTCCTCCAGAAGGCCTTTTCTTGGTCCATGTGATCAGCAGCAAACTTCAGTCGAGCCTTAAGGTGCTGCTTCTGGAGCAAGGGCTTCCTTCTTGCACAGCAGCCTCAGCCCATGGTGATGTAAAACACACTTGTCTGTAGACACTGACACCTGTGATCCAGCAGCTTCCAATTCATTGCAGACCTGCTTTTTGGTGGTTCTCGGTTGAGTCTTTACCATCCTGACCAATTTTCTCTCAGCAGCAGGTGATAGCTTGCGCTTTCTCTCGGCAGTGACCCAACTGTGCCATGCATTTTATACTTACAATTGTTTGCACAGTTGATCTTGGGACATGTAGCTGCTTTGAAATGGCTCCAAGTGACTTTCCTGACTTGTTCAAGTCAATGAGCTGCTTTCTCAGGTCTGTGCTGAGCTCATTTGACTTTCCCATTGTATCACGTGTGGCTGAGTTTAATGACACTACCAAATGAGCCCTATTTAACAAGGGGCTCAGAGAAGCCACCAGCTGTCCCCAATTATAATCACTCACAAGAAGTTGAGAGGCCATGCCACAAAGCTAATGTGTTTGAAACAACTTTCATCACAAAAATGTAACATGTTCCTGTACGTAAATTTTTTTACCCAGCAGATTTTGGTCACATTTTCATAAGAGCCATAATAAATTCATAAAAGAACCAAACTTCAAGTTGTAGAAATGATTGGTACCTCAAAACTGCCATGACATCCATGTTCTTTGTTGACCTCAACTGTTATATATATATATATATATATATATATATGAGTGAGAACTAGAGAAGGATTGGAGAATAGGGTTCGAACACACCACAGTGTAGACAGGAGCTTATTACACTGTGCACATACACACTGAGCACACTTAAGTCAAACATGACATCCAATGACATTTCATCAAGTGAACACGCTTCTGATACCAGATCAAGGTAAATTAATTGACTCTATAGCTACCCGCTAACATTATAACCATCAGTCGAAACAGTGGTGTAGACAATGCCAGAGGAACACAATTAACTAAAGTAAACAGCTTTCCGCAGTCAAGGATGGCACAGATCTTTATGTTCTACAGCCTCACTGAACATGTTTACAAACTCACTACACTGGTAAATAGTGCAGGAACAACACACCCTTAGTGGCCATTTTCTCATATTCCCCTTAAAATTGAACTTAAGAGTCTGCACTGTGTTGCACATTCAAAATCCAAGTACACAGACATCTCTGCTGACTTCAAACTTTAAATACACGTGGCTATACATGCTGAAGCAAAGGAAGCATTTTATCATATACACTTATCCATTCAATAAAAGATTACATCGGATATACCACAAATTCAAGTGCAGAATACATAATTATTCTCCAGAGGCGAGGTGGATACCGCAGACAGTCGATATGGGCTATTCAGCGATATCACTAAGCCTACAGTGAATAATTGTTCTTCTATATAATAAACGGGAACATAAGAAAAGTAAACTAGATTGTATGGTTTATTTTTATATTTTTAATTGATTCAAGTGAGTTTGTGGGGTACATAATGTCCATTATTCATTCAAAATATTTTCTTGTTTCTGACTGGAGGAAAGCCACCAACTACTTCTTGATATTCTTCTATGAGCCGACGTATCCATCGGCATCAAATAGGTCGAATGGTTATTGCATGATTGGCACGTGCTGTTTCTCCTCAGAGCTATCATACAAGACAGGTAGGCTACACCCCGTGGCAGATGGCTCTGGCTGTCCTTCACCTTGGTTAGTACAATTTATAGCACAGTACTGTGGCCCTGGTCTGTCACGAGTTCATTTTATTTTTCACTATAGACCAACTTAGTGTTGTAGTTTTGATTCATGTGCAGTCACCAGGTGGGCAAAAGAGATGAAAAGATAATGGAATACAATGGTGGAGAGAAGCAAACAAGCAAGAAAAAACAAATTAAGTGTGGAGAAAGATGCGTTGGACAGATATCATGATAAGCTGGTTTCTGATGGAGAGAAGCTTCCTGATCCATTTAGCATCGCTAATAAAAACAGGGAAGGTTTGTAGACTAAACAGCTGAATGTGACCTTTATAAATATTTAGAACTAGCCTATCTTATACACTACCCTGGACTTTACACACATGGCTCTTTGAAAGCCTACAAATTTGTATAGATATAATTATTACTAGTTCGGTAAAGTTTGAGATCTTTGCATGAACAATGAAAATGTTAAAAAAACCACACCTGAAAAAAGGTATGGGTATGTATAAGCACTCACTACACATGCGAGTTGAGTTGAGCTTATTAAATTAAAAATGTTAAACGCGATTACCTGCTCTCTATCACTTAAGCATTCAAATTGGAAAACACACACACGATCATGAGTTAGCCAGTAGTGAAATTTAAGTCTCATTCAGGGCTGGCTGTTTGAAAATTTAAACCTGCCAGTTTAATTTTCTGCTGCTATCCATTAGAAATTGGTAAAAACAGATGCCCAAACCTTTAACAAAACACTTTGAGCATCCTGAGGCACATCAGCTAACCTGAATGTTACCACATTAAAATAGAAAATAATTTTCAGTAATCCATTTGTGAATGAAACACCTTCCTACGTTCTCTTTTGCCCACCTGAAGAATCCAGTTCAGTGGATCAGTTGACTGGTGACGTTACTGTTAAATGAGTATTTATGCTGCTCTAAGCCATATCTGAGCGTGATTAAGAACGACAAATATGTTGCCACAAAGTTCTGCCAATGAACAACACTTTCCATTGGGTGTAGCCTAGCTATCTATTTTGTTATCCATGTTCCTCCCCTCCTCCACCCAGAGAAAGCTAGCAAGAAAATGGTTGCCTGCTTTCAAGACTAGAAGTGTTCTCTTAGCAACATGCTGATAAAGTTGCATTTGGTAGAGACAAAAGCCTAATTCATGAAAATAAAAATATCCTTACCATACATTAATTCCATATTTTTGTGGAATTTGACTAGAACTAATGAGAAACTGCTTTATTTGGGAACTTCTGGCTGATTAACACGTGCTACGATGCATTTTCCTCTGGACATGAAAATATTTTTAATTAACTCAAAAAAGAAACAATTACAGAATTTTGCTTTTGTATGATATGGAGAATTATTCAGATCTTGGAGGGTTTTTCGGCCTCAGTAGATAATACCATCTCAATCTGAAAAATTCTCCATATAATAAAAACCTCATTTAATAATTGATTATCCCAAGATAGCGAACCAATCAGATTAGTCTATTCCCGTGTAGTAAATATTAAAAAGACTTATCCAGTTGACAAATCCAGTGTTATCCTAGCCAACATATTATATGCTTTAGTCTCATGGGTTTAGAAATGTTTACATATGTACGAAGCCATAATCCTCATTACAGCTCATTAAGGACAGGTGCCACATCTAAAGCTGATATTAAGTGCCTACTTATTGGTGCCATATAAAGTAAAACCATTTCAGAATCACCTTTTAAAAACTGTAACTCTAACAATGCAGCTATCTGAGAAAAAAATTCATAAATACCTTTTTGGAAGAAAATAATTTCTAGTCACCCACTCCTCAACATACATGTTTACTAATCACACTGAATAGATGTTTCCTTAAGCAATGAACCTTACTGTTTTGGGAAGATAAACCACACACGTACACTCTCTCTCTCTCTCTCTCTCTCTCACACACACACACACACACACACACTGTACCAGAGTAGTAGCTTGGACAGTCTAAGAAAATCCAACCACATGCTAGTTAAATCCAACAAGTATAATTACACTTCCTACCAACAGACTTCAAGAACGTGAGTAAGTAGAAAAATACAGTAAAAAGTTGGAATGGGGGAAAAAAGAAAAAAAAATAGATATTCAAAATAATAAAGCTATTTCTGTGATCAAAGGCATATGTACACTGCTCGATTACAGCTAGCTGGTTATTAAATACAAGTTTACTACTGAAGAAAAACATTAGTTGCTCTAAAATATGTTCATACACAAATTACCCCATCTGGAAATATTCTTGTCAGATTAACTTAAAAAGTTGAAACATTTCCACTCTTAGATGATACGGAAAAGAAATTGCATTTATTTTCACTCCTCCAGTGGTATATACCAGTGCTGGTGACAAGTATACTTCTCAGAAATCTTTACTTCCTTCTTCTTGTCAAAAGTAGTGATTAAATACATATACCCATGAGATACAGGGTCCTGTGGCTCCAGCTTCCATTTGCACTATGCAGCGACTTTGTTGTCCTTCTGGGTAAAAGAAAAAATAAACACAAAATCAGACCAGCACCCAAATACATGTAAAATTATCACCTTCCAAAATAAAACATTAAAAAATATATATATGATGGATTATTTCACCCCATATTCCTTAATACTCAACATATTCAATGGTCTGATCATTTTTACCTATATATATTTATATTATATATATTTAGCCCTTTGAGAATGCCACAGATATTTATTAGTGTAGCGAATAAAGAAAATCAGTTAAAGGTAGTGTTCAGGTACAAAAACAAATACATACAAGACGCAAATATTAGAGATACAGCAATAAAAAACCAGATGCACTATTTTTCTTTTTTGTATGGCAGAGTTAAAGTTTGACTCCACATGAGGAGTAGAATATTACCCTGTATTCAAAACTGGAGAACTCTCTGCCCCCTTGGCCTCCTCTGTATCCCCCTCTGAATCCACTGCCTCCTCCATGTGGTGTTCCAAATGATCCCCGGCTGGCTCCACGACTACGTCCTCCACGGAAGCCCATGCCTCCACGGCCACGGAATCCACCCCGATTTCTGTTATGGCGGAATGGGACCCCAAACGTTTCAGCATTCATCCTCCTCTCCTCTGCCCATGTCTGTCTCCTTTCCCTGTAAAATATTTACCCCCAAGAACAGTTGAAAGAAAATATTCCAAATACCTTTAGCGCCCTGGTCTTGTAAGCAAGGCATTATAAGCAAAAGCGTACATAAAGCGTATATAAAGCGCATATAACTTGGTTAATATTTGAACATATTAATTTAAAAACTAAAGAGTACAGCAGCTCCAGGCAAATACCAGGACAGGAGGGACGGCACGGCAAGTCTCAACATTTTGAGATAGGATGTTTTTTCTGGAAGTTTAGTAATACAGCAGGACCATTAGGGGGCGCTGTGCACTTTTTTCCAGCAGGCAGAGGTTTATCAGTTTCACATATCAAACTTTTTAAATAAGATAAAATAGGACTTTAATTTGTTTAAAACAAACAAAAAAATTAGGAGACACTACAGATGTTCTTGTTACATGAAATGGATACTTAAAATCAGAAAATGAATACAAACCTAGTGTCATCACAGGAGATGTTGTCAAAGAAAGACTTCGACTTGTCATAGTAACAGTTGGGTCCCAGTGGATCTTCCTCATCAGCATTACCCTCACTGTTTTGAGTATCTACCCCAGAGTCACCTTTATCCTCACCATTCAAAGACTTCTCTGGTTTCTCATCTAAACACAAAATACATACACCACAGCATCACTGATACTACACTCCTGCACTGTACATCAACAATTATAGAAACACTGAAAAACTGCTCAGAAAAACACTGGACAAATTTGACCTGCATGTGAGGTGTGGCAGGAAAAAAGCTTTCGCTGTCCAAAAAAATCAAGACATGGAGACGACCATAGCTTCTAGAATAATGTGCTCTAGACAAGAAAAATGACTAGAAAGTCTTTGAAAAACAGAAAATCTTTCTTTACAGATGATAGAGTTGTTTGTCCAGTCACAGCACACACGTGAACGGGAGAAGCAGCACACATCAACAGTGAAACATGGTTTGGGGTTTCAATGCCTCTGAGAGCGGGCAGCTTCCAATAAACTCCTCACATTCTCCTGGGACTCAAAAGCAAGAACTTTTCACTTCTCCAAACAATTATTTAGATTTTTGTATACGGACATGGCAGCGACATCAATTTTGCTAACAAAAATTAATAAATAATAATAAAAAGACACAATTAACTACATGCAATGAATTAAGCTCCAGCACTAAACAAAATCTATACACTGTAAATCAGTGCCACACCTGAGACGTGCACCGATTTTTTTCCAATGCAGACAATCATGCAAACAGCTGTTTACTGTATGATTACTGCTCTTTGTACAGAGTGACCCAATAAAACCTCCCACATTTCAAAGATAAATGGTGAAAAAACAGTAAAGATAATCAAATTACTATTTGCACACATGAACCCTCATTCAATATTTTTATACATAATGATTTAAAGGCGACATCCTCCAAATGGTGGCCGTCATTGTCTATACACAAACGAAGGCAATTTCTGAAGGCTGCTCGATGGGTCATGTCGGATGGAACAGCAGCCAGCTCTTGTTGAATAGCAACCTTAAGGGATTCAAGAAATTATGGTCGCTGAGCATACACTCGGGATTAAATGTAGCCCCACAGAAGAAATCAAAAGGGATCACCTGATCCGCAAACATTTCCCTCAGCACTTCCCTATTATCTTTCGAGCTGTATGTGCTGTAGCTCCATCTTGCTAAAACCACATATCAAGTTCTTCAAACTCAAGATGTTCAAGTTGTGGTTGGGCTACCAACAGAATGTAGCGCCACCTCTCCTGCCTCGCTAAGTTTCATGTTTACAAAAAACGATGAATAAAAACTGTACTAAATGAAGTTTCATGTATGAAAATACTAATTGATTTTTTTTTTTTTTTTTTTTTTTTTATTTACCTTTGAAATGTGGGAAGTCTTTTGGGTCACCCTGCAATAACTTTACCTTTAAGCTTCAGTTTGCTCTGAAACTCCTTGTCAATCTCCTCCTTGTTAAATTGGGCATTGGCACTCTCAAAATCAAAATCTTTCTCAAATTTCATGTGTCCATCTCTTCTCACAGGGTAACGACCTCTCCCCCGATGCCCTCCACCACGACCACGCCGCGGACCAGGAGGCCCAATAGGCCCAGCAGCTACATGAAAGAAACAGGGATTAATATGCAAACTTCTGCTGGGGGATGGCATGAAGGAATGTGAGATTGAGACGTATAATCAATGGGATCAGTGCATTTCAGACACAAAGTAATGGAGCGATTTTATGTAGGTTTAGACTGGAATATAAAAAGAATTTATGGGCAACAAAGCATTAACAGATTACTTCAAGATCCCACACAAAACACAAGTCAAACAACTTTCACAGCAACCCCGTTTGCATTAATAAGTAATAGCACCCAAAAATAACTTTACTGGCCTGAGGTTAGCTGCTTAGCCTACCTGTGTACACCACGGTTCTCCTCTCAAATGTTTTCCTTCTAAACGTCTTACAGAACAAAATAACGGCAATTTGAATACAGACCAAATTCACTCAACAATTTAAAGAGGCTGAGTGTAAAGAGATTGAACTAATCTTTGATCAACCTACTCATGACCCATAATCATTTATGATCATATAATAGTGCGCTTCCATTGCTCCACATTTTTTCTACTTGATGTTGCTTTAAATATGGGAGTGCAACTTTTAAGGAGATTTAGGGTTTTTTTTTTTTTTTAAAACCTGGAAATAAAAGAGACATACATGTGCATTAACCCATCAGCTAGCCCATGAACCCTGTGTGATATACAATGTAAGAAGCCCAAACAAACAGGTTTATGAAAGTCGTAAAATGGATGTAAAACATGAAGAAGCATGGCATGGAGTTTCTAGGACTGAGAGCATGGCTGAGTGGAAGACCGTTACAGCAGATATATAATAACCTGCTTGTCGCTTAGAGGCTTCCTTACTTTCACCTCTGGACTGATCAGGCTCGGGTCGGACGGCCACTTTTGGTGCATCGTTGCCTAAGAAAGTATATACACCAGCTTAGAATGTACCAATTTTTTGTTGTTTCAAAATCCCTCTTCATATAAGCTCAGTGGATCTCAGACTTTTTTCTTTGGTTTGATCCTTTTTTGAAAATCAGAGACTATTATCTAGGTACTGCACTACTATACATTAGCTCGCTGTTGTGTCTCTTATATTTCAAGATCTAAAAAATGTTCAGTTTCACTCCACCCTCACCTGCTGATTGAAAACCAGAGTGAACAACATTAGCATCAGCTGCTGCATGCCCATGTCCTGAGCGTAGTCTAGACCGGCCCTCTCCCCTCCTCTGCTCTGAGGCATCCAGGGCCTTCTGTGCACTGCTTGTGCCAAGCCGCGCTGTGACGGGGCTCCTGCGGCTCACAGGTGCAGTACTGCTGACTGATGAGGCCAAAGGTGCCGATGGCTCCACAGGTGCACTCTTCTGCAAAGGGTCAAGGGCAGGACTGCTGCGACCTACAGACCAGGATGTGGTGTGTGTGTTAATCAAACAAGAAGACCAAAAACTCAAAGCAAACAAAAACCAGAAAGTGGAACTTCAAAGCATGCAGAGAGCTTAATAACAGGACTCTTGAACTTATCAAGAAATGCTCCTGCCAAAAAAAACACTTTATAGCAATATGGTCCATTTTGTAGAAACAAAATATTGTGTGCGTGTGTAATTTCCTTTCAACGTTCAACAAGCCATTACAAGCCGAATATAGAAAAATTCACTAAGTTTACTGTTGTGACCTTGAAACACAGTCAAGGTGACCCATATCAGGTCCCAATCAAGGCATTTGAGGGGAATCCACTCACTGAATTTGGTGATTCTATTTCATTTCCTTCCTAAATTATCGCACGTGACAGGCCAAATATAGAAAAAGTGACCTTGTGACAAAGAGAGCCATATGCAATCCCAATTTATTCACCCCTGAGTGGGACCTATACACCAACTTTGCTAGTCCTGTTATTTCCTTCCAAAAGTTATCGCCCTAACTATCATCGACAAAGAAGAATATCGAAAAAGTGACCTTGAAACAAAGTCAAGCTGACCCATATAAAAAAGCAACTGGGGGCTCCCGAGTGGCGCATCGACAAGGTGCGCGACTATCAACCCGGAGATCGCAAGTTCGAATCCGGATTGATG
>JBCNYH010000007.1:15510697-15551419 GCA_039654325.1 Tandanus tandanus | reverse complement strand
TACGCATGCGCAGCAGTTTGAAAAAAGGCGGGTGGTAGCATCGCATGTCACGGAGGGGGCATGTGCTTGCTTACGCCTCTCCCTGGTCGGTGGTGGTCGTGTGATAGGGAAGGCAAAAGTTGATAAGACTAAACTAGGGAGAAAAATGGGGAAAAAAAATCCAATAAATAAATAAATAAAACAAACAAAATAAATAAAAAAATAAAATAAATTTTAAAAAGCAACTGGAACCTTCCTGAGGGGAACCCCTATACCAAGTTTTGTGATCTTATGTCATTTCCATCAGGTTATCGCACTAACAAGCTTTGACAAGCTAAATATAAAAAAGTGACCTTGAAACAAAGCAGATTACGGTGGTTTACAGTAATTACTTTTAAATGAGGGGGGAAAAGGCTGGCTCTGCTTGGTTATCTCTGTGAGATGTGAGCTTGTGCACTCAGTACAATGGCAATGGCTATGCTATGGATCCGGTGTGAATTATACAGAGCATACAACATAGAGCAGTATGTAAAGTTTCGGAATATGTTTTTTCTCCAGGTTCACACTGCCCAAAGAACTACAGTCAGGTTTGGCCCACAGTCAAACCCGGCCTCGTGTCATGTTTCACACATACGAATTAAACCGTCAATGGTACCACCAAAACAAAACAGTATACATTTTAATATTTACTCGATGCTAATAGTTTTAATTCAACAAAGTCAGACACAAAAAACAAGCATTGCTGCCTCACACTTAGCTTCAGTTACTGTCGGCTACTGCATCCAGTTTGTCATGCTCTGTCTTGGCCTGTACATGTTTTTAATTTTTTTTATTTTGGCTTTCAGGGTGATGTAGTCTCTCATCCTGTGTCAAACACAGTAACACTACCCATTCATGTGGGACTGTGTGCTCAAGTGTAAAAAACAGAACAGATTGCACAAGACTTGGAGTGTGTCAAGCTACCCAGTGACAGGAAGCACATGTTCGCCTTCATGCACCCTGGTTTGTACTTGCCGCATAAGAGGGAGAGCTTGTTGGTGGGTGGTAACTGACCAAGAACAAATTAGTGAAAATATAAGTCAACGAATCCCAAAAAAACAAATATTATATGATCATTATTAATAATATTAGGACAGGTAAGTAATTTTCACTATCTGAATTTTACTGAGAACCCTTAAAGTTTTATATTCTTTACTTCCAAGGTAAAAAAAATATACTTGCCTGCAGCTATTAAAAAGTGCTTCTATAATCAAAAACTTTGTCTAAAATGTTTGCACTAGACCACAGACAATTTTATGCAGAAACAAACACTTGCCTCCAACAGTCCCAAACGGGGGTGAGACCAATGAACTGGCAGTGAACTGGTTGTAAGAAGAGACTGGAGCCTGTTTAAAAAGCCCATAGGTGTTCCCGCTCTGGAAAACTGAGGGTGGAGCAGCAGAGCCCATAGAAGACTGAAAAGAGAAATGCAGTGAGCAGTGGGGAAGAATTCACATTCTATCCATCCATCCATCCATCCATCATATATACCAAATATCCATAAGGGTCGCGGGGAAGCCGGAGCCAATCCCAGCTGACTTCAGGTGAGAGGCCAGGTAGACCCTGAACAGCTCACCAGAGTACTTCAGGACTATCACAGACACAAACCACCAAATACGGGCAATTTAGAGTAGCCTGTTATCCTTGATATATACGTCTTTGACTGTAGGTGGAAACAAGAGTCCCCAGAGGAAACCCACACAAACACTGGGAGAACATCCAAACTCCACACAGAAAGACAAGGCTGAGATTTGAACCCAGAACCTTCTCGCTGCGAGGCAACAGCGCTAACCCCTGAACCTCCACGCCCTCCATTTCACATTCCATATGAGCTAAATCATAAATGAGCTTAAAAATGAGGCTGGATCCATTACCTGAACAATTGCAGGGTCCTGAGGCAAAGATGGCTTGGGGGGTTCACAAACAGTCAGATCTTTAATGTCACTCCCTCTGAAGATGATGTACTCATAGGTCTCATCACGGGGTAGGATCGGTCGGTCTGTGGGGCGATCCTCAGTCCCAAATGAGCGCACTAAGTTAACAATCACACATTTATGAGTAAAAGCAATAGATAAACCCACGTTCAAGCAACAAGTATACTTCTAATCACCTTAATATTTACCCAGTCTAATACACTTCTCGTGATAATTACATTTATGTAAACAGCTTCGAATGAGTAGGGATACAGATTAAAAAATTATGAGCTGTTACACGATAACAGATGGACCTTGGGTGCCATCAGCTGGATGATTATTACAGTTACATGTGATCATTACAGCTAGATGACGTGTTAAGTGTTGGGTTGAGCTTTTTAATCAATCTGGAGCATAAGCATTACACTGATATATAGCTAACTGTTTTCTAACAAATTAACACGTGTACCCCACTGAGTAAAACTATCAAACTATCAAAACAACTTCGCTGAGGGAAATTATATGAAATAAATGTTTCCCTGGTAACATAAACAAACCTAACTGTCAAATTATGTTCAGCTACTCCAGGTGTTGTTACCCAAAAACAAAACGGATATGGCAAATTGAAACTAGCTTAGCAAACAATATGCTAATTTGTCAGCGTCTCAAAGTGTTTATACAAAGCTAGGTGGTTTAGTAATTTAGCATGCGACACAGCTGTTTGTACTTGTTGATGACTTGAGCTGGGTTTAACAAGTTATCCTCTGTGTCTCTCTCACCTTTGGCGAGTGCGACCGTGGAGTTCTCGGTATCGATAGTGTAGAGGATTCCCTCATAACGAATCTCGGCCTTGGAAATCAGGCTAATTTTACTCCCGATATACGGCGTCCCACCGCTCATCCTGTTACTCCGGACGCTCTAAATTAAACCAATAAATAGACGTAAAATTCCCGAAAGGTGCCTTTTAAACCTTTTCCCTTTCACTGACGAGACACTATTTCGTCACAGTCACCGTTAGTACCGCTCAGCTTCGGAACTGCAACATGGCAGCATACGCGTTCGCCTGCTGGTAGACGGAAGTGACGTTGAAAGTTGACGGAAACAGCTCCCTCTTCTTCGCTTACATTAGTTTTGTAGTGAATCACTGATTGGATGTTCACAGCGCCACCTGCAGGACCAGTGCGCGACTTAAAAATAAATGTACAAACTTAAAGCGGAATGAAAGGAAAGCCTTCCAAATTCTCCTCTTACACTAAAAATATGGATGTTTTCATCATCAGGTGTTTTTTTTTACTCACACATACGGAGTTTCAGTCTGATAAAATGCGTTCGGTAGTTTGCAGTAAGTATTTGTAGATTGTTTTTTACTCTCGCGAGAGTTTGAAATCGCGAGAGTTGGATGTGGACGCCAACAAAATAACAGTTTTCAGATATTAAACTAACAATTCTACGGAGCCCTTAAAGGGACATAGAAGAGAAAAAAAATATGGGTTTCTCGTGCGCACCAGATACTTTCGCACGAGAAAGTATCAGCTATGCATATTAATAGAGACACGTGACTTAAGGGAGCTGTATTTTAACCTATAAAGAGTGCAGTGATGTTATCAGGTGATCAGGTGACTGATCCAGGCTGGTGTCTCCCCTGCGCCGAAACAGACCACAAGACTTCAGAACCCCATTGGGTGTCGTTCAGAGATAACATAACGGTGACACAAGACAAGCAAGGCTGCAAGTGTCTTTAAGGCGAATCCAAAAATACACCTCAACTAAGTCACATATTTCCATTTATATACATAGCTTACACTTTCTCGTGCGCACGCGATACTTTCAATAGTTGTGCACCAGATAGGTTCTCCTGTGCAGTCTCCAGTTCTCCTGTGCACGGGAAACCAGTATATATTTTTTGTTCTGTCCCCCCTTACGGGCTCCGTACAATTCAGATATAAACTAGTAAACTTCTGAATAAAACACTGCTGGGGACATCTGCACATAACACATTACATTTACAAACACCAGACAGGCGTCTGCTTGTATACATGAACTCATGTACATGTAATATCATTTATGTCTGTTACTTTGGATTTATTTCTCTTTTCAGTGAACCTATTGACAATCTAGGTATTCAAGATTTTGCACTGTAGGGTAACTTTTACACTTCTTTACTTTCTTTATTTTTTTCTCTCTTTTAGTGCTGCTCATTTTGATGTTGTCTCTTTTGAAGATTTGATTTATACAGTATGTTGTCATGTTTGTTTGTAAATTATAAATAATAAATTTTTATTTATTTATTTATTTATTTTTAGCACTTTGTTGCCAGGTGTTTGTTGACATGGTGGCGCAGTGGTCTGCACGTTTGCCTCACAGCAAGAAGGTCCTGGGTTCGATTCCCAGGCTTGGGTGTTTCTGTGTGGAGTTTGCATGTTCTCCCCTCCGGGTACTTCGGTTTCTCTTCCTCCATGTTTCCTCCCGCAGTGCAAAGACATGCACAGTAGGCTAATTGGCTGTCCCAAATCACCCCTAGGTGTGAGAGTGAGTGAGAATGGTTGTATGTGTGTTGCCTTGCAGTGGTCTGGAGAGCTGTTCAGGGTGTACTTTGCCTTCACCCAGAGTTGGCTAATATAAGCACCAGCCTCCCCGCAACCCTATTAGGATTAAGCAGCTTAGAAAATGAATGAATGAATGCATGAGTTTGTTGCCCTGTGCTAGCTGTATTTTTTTGTTTGTTTGTTTGTTTTTTCCCCCCAGAAATCAGTTTTTAAAACATTATTTTATATTATAACTGTTGTGTTTTTTTTTTTTTACTATACATATAATATACATTTAATGCACATCACTTTTATTTGTTCACCGTCAACGCCCCACTTTTCACAGTACATGTGCAACTTCCAAGTCAGCAATTCGTATAAGCCATCAGAGCACATGAATGTGGTGTAATTTTTACTGTTTTTAACCATCGGTTGTATATTCCATGGACAGAGTATCTGGACTTCAATCAGAGCTTACGGGAAGTCTAGTGACTTTGGTGGCTTTGTTACAGTACACTTTTTAGTACAGACTCTCTCCATGTATCTAAACTGTCCCTTTTCTCATCGTAACTGTCTTTCCATATACAGTGTCTAATTTGAACAGTTTTTTTCCCTGTGCTAATATTTGTAATTGTTTTTTGTTTTTTTTGTCATTCCCCATGACCATCTGATTATTGCCTTAAGAAGCTAAAATAGGTGTGTGAGATTTTGGTTGGAGATAAAAACCTGCAGGAACAGGGTTGGAGACCCCTGTTTTATTCTTACCCTACAGTGCTTACTGCACTCCTCCTAACTGAGGACTTAGCTGCTCCTCAGTTAACTCCTCAGCCACAACTAACCTGTCAGTGATTTTGTAGTTCCTGTCCAAGCAATAAAATGCATTCCTAGATGCATCCTTATTAATGATATACCCCAGGTGAAACTTCTTGATGTACATTTACACCAGAGAAAGGGGTGCACCTAGCAGAAAACATGAGTAATGGCCTGTGCATGTACTGTACAGGCTCAAGCCAGAGAATGTTGGCTCCATTTCTAGACAATGGGACCCAGTGAAAGCCCTATATACAGTCAATGGTTTTGATTGAAACTAGCAACAGCTAGAAATCTAGGCAGCTGTTAACCTCAAATGACTACCTTGCACTAGGGGACACGTTTTTTATCCAAGAAATCTGCTTCAGCGTTCATAAAAAGACGTTCAATAAACATTACTTTAGCTTACAAATTACTTATAAGCAAATGTTACCTAACAGAAAATGCCCAAAGCTGAGTTCACAGTGTGTTTTCTGTAAAGTAGAATTGGCTAGTGTTTTGATAGTTGATGTAGGAGTGCCTGGTGAAAACTTGGCTTTAAGCCTGAAACAATTTGTAACTGCAAACTGACAGGAATATCAGTGCCAGAGACATGATAAGGAATACTGGATCTTTGCTTTGTCTTCCATCTGTATATAGATATGCAATTAGTATTGTGAAGGTTTTATAGGCATATCTACAAGAATTCTGTTGTGTGAAGGTGACTAAAATAACAATAAGACAGAATGAAGAGATGGCAATAGGGTAGTGGGGGATGACACTGCATCTTCTATGAGGAGCTACAGAAAACTAAAAGAGTGGATAACCACAGAGGAGCCTATGTAGGAGGGCTCAAGATCCATCAATTTCAATCTCGAAAGAGGTGTCAGACAGCAGCAGAGGCAACACTGCAGATAGGGAATAACCCTGGTCAGATGCAGGAGGGACAGGGCCTAGAGCAAACCCACCATACCCAGGGCCATCTTAGTGATACAACTGCTGTCAACACCAAGCTAGAGGCAAAACATCCTTGTGAAATATATTTACATTTAAAGCAATTAGCAGAGGCCTTTACCCAGAGGGACTTACAGTTATCATTTTTATACAACTGAGCAATTGAGGGTTAAGGGCCTTGCTCAAGGACCCCACAGTGGCAGCTTGGTGGTACTGGGGCTGGAACCCCATAGTTTATAGGTAATCTAAAGAGGCAGGATTGCAGAGCAGTAGCCGAAAATGTCTTAATTCCAAAAAAGAAGTGGTGGTCAAAAGGCTGAAGAACAACTCAGCCACACTGGAGTGGTAGGCATGGTTACATATGACAGAGCTGAACTGGGATCTTTCCTGCTCCTCACATGAATGTGAGCATCTTGAAAACCAGCACTTGCTGCTTTAGGAGATGACAGCAGCCAGGAAAAAGCAATAACAAGCTGAGCTATTGGAATGAAGAAGTAAGGTGTCTGGACAAAATCAAAAATGCTCTTGAAAGGAAAGGAACCTGGGTGAACCTGTGGAAGTCTGAGCCCCAGATTAAAGTTCTTCATCCAGGTAGTGCATGATGTACAACCAAGCCTAGCTAACATCCTCATGTGGATAAGGCCAATGCGAGAAAAGTAGCACAAATACTGTACATGTACACTAAACCACACTGCCACTGTCCTAAATAAACAGAAGATGGCAGTAAAGTATTTTGCATAGCCTGAACTGAGTCTTCAACAGCTCATCCCTAGGCCATTTTCCAACACTTGCTTAGGGAATAAGATCTAGCCCGTTTTTGAGCCAGATACCTTTTTCAGTAAATATAATGCTACACTGAGCATGCACAGAATGAATCAAGTGTCTGTAATTACTTTTTTTTTCAGAGAAGATGTTGAGGGTGTTATATCTGACCCGTGTTACAATCAGTCTGTGTCACTTTACTCGAAATGAGCTATATTGCCAATACATTATAGACTGTCCTTTCTATTTATAGCTTAAGACATTTTCTGCTCTAGAAATATCTGATCACTGCACCCTGTGTTTAATACAAAATAAGGTAGCCGCACAGAATATTGTACACTTATCCACAGTGTTTATAGATGTATAGTGTGTTCAGATTTTACTATACTATGACTTACTTATATTATATAAGTTATACTTATATAATCAGTCTTTCAGAGATATGTTCAGGTTACAGAACAGCTGAGAAAAAAGTTGAAACCCAACACAACATTTACAGTGGGAAAAGTAAACATTAAAATAAATGCACAAACATTATCAAATGTTTTAGAAATGTTTATTTATTTATTTATTTTTAAAAATCTGGCATTTGCACTATATATATATTTTCCCCCTAAATCTTTAACATATTCCCCAACTAATGGGAAATAAAGACTATAATAACCTCATCTTCATGAGTTTCTAGCAAGTAACATGAAATCAAATATCTTATAGTCCACGGACTAAATACACAATTTACTATTACAAATGCTACATTTTCATATTTAATTACAGATGCAAATAATTATGAATAAATAAGAACATCGATGTATTAAATGTTCTGCACGTTTTTGTATTGGACAGCTAGTCACTGTTTTAGACACTGGCCTGCATAAATGAGCTTGGATCATGCACTTATAAGTAAATTGTATCTTAAAGCAAATATCATTCAAAGAATATACACTTAGTCAACAAACATACAGTGAAGGCATGGCATAAATCCAACAATTCTGTGATCTATTAAGGCAAACTCTATGTTATCGTAAAAATAGAGGGTATAAAAATATGAGGGTTTATAAATACAAAAGGTTTGTCACTTTTCAATGTAATACACATGCGAATATGATGCATGCAACAATAATAAGTATAATGTAATTAAGAAATCCATTAATTAACATGTAGTGGTGGTATTAAAGTTTTTTGAATGATCACAATTTATTAAGGCATAAATACACTAATTTCCCAGGTGAATGTGACAGTATTATAGGAATTATTTTTGTGCTCTGGAGAAAAAATCAAGCATTCATATACAAGTGTACATGTCAGACTGAACAAGACTAGTATATTACTGTTATTGCAATCAGCAAATTTGGACATTCCAACCTGAGACAATTTGTTACAGTGTGTGCTATCACTTGCTGTATCACTTCCATTACCCATGCAATCCAATGCTTTACCAGATGGGAACTTTATTTCTACATTATATTCACATTTTTCTGTTTATTCATTTCTTTTGTAATTTTGGTAATATGTAGACTTAGCAGAGCTCTTTATTACCTTTCACACGAGCAACATGGAAGTGGCATGCTGATTTTTGTTCCACGGGAAATTGTTTGTGTTTTCGTCTGTCTGTAGTCCACAAGTGCGTGCTCGGTCCTAATAAGTTATTACCTTTGTACTAAAGTAAAGTAATATTACGATAGTCACTATCTTTACATTTGTTAGATCTATTTTCCAGTAGGTCTAACACCGGGATCTAATTAGATACTTAAAAGTTCAACTTTGTCTTCAAGTTGGACATACCATGTGAATTTGAATTCTTTTTACTAATGACATAGTAACTAATGTCATGACAGTAGTAATATTATAAGTAGTATTAATGTAAACACGTCATTCAGGTAACGTAACTTAACATTAGGCCCTATTATACAATCAGAAAGATCTGACCAGTTGGTGCCACGCGAAAGGTCAGTGAAGAATGTGTTCGCTCCACCAGTCATTTTTAATCTCTATTTCTTTTCTTTTATACAGATATGCTGGTGTTGTAACATTTTTTAACCTACAGGTATGGTATGAGAAAATGTTTTTTAATATAGGTAAAATTTGGTTTAATAATATCGGTCTTGGTTTTCCATTGGATGGATGAATGAACGAACTTCAGGGAGCTAGGTCACCAATCAGGCATCCGCAGTTCGGGTATGAAAGTTAACTTCTGCGTGGGCCATGAGAAAGTTACACATCTGCCATTATAAAGCTTTATAATCTGAGACAATTTTAGTGCAAAATACATCCAGGCAAAAACACCAAATAATAAGTAGCTTTGATAACCAGACAATGCCTTGAATCAATACTTTTTTTTAGTTTGGGCTTAAAACTTAAAAATATTCGATGAAGCCAAATGTGCACATATCCTGGAAGGGCCAATGCCTTTGCTGGATCATCCCTTTAAAAAAAGGATTGGGAAAAAGGCACAAGTGAATATGGATGGAGAACAAGGTCTTTTCTACATGGCAGATCCTTATAAAGAGCTGCTTGTATGTGACTCACTTAGCGTTGGCCAGCTATTTATTGTTGCTTGAGTTATGGTGATGAGAGGTGAGATTTCTAATGCAGCAGAACCAGACTTTAGTGTGCATGCCCAACTGGTGACACAATCCCTTTAAGCAGTGCCATAATACAGCTCGGAATTGAGTTGTAATTTGAGTTGTATCACTCTTCAAAAGGATATGAGGAATGGATGGAGAAAAGCCATTTCCTGGGATAGGTTTTAAGATTTAATGCAGTTTATGCATGTTTTATAAGGATAATACAATATGAAGGCCGGCGTGTGTAGGCGTACATTTTAAACTGGCGTCTTGTCATGCTGAATAGACGAAGTTCTCTGGCTTTGCTTGGGGAAGAAATCCTTATCTAAAATAATTTACTTCCTTTATTTCCTACATCATTCCCCTTTTTATTAATGTCTATTTACTAAGTATTCAGATCAATCAATAACTCAATAACACATAACCTTATTAGCTTAAACTTATTAGGTTCCCAGATGGTATGTGAATAAATAACACAAAATGTTTCTTGTTAATGAACAGTGCATTTGAGCCTGAAAAAAAAATAAAAAGTGAACCTGATTAAGATGAAATATAAAGCAATAACTAAATTGTGCTGTAATATTTCCATAATCATAAAGTCAGTAACTGTTCTTTCTCAACAGCACCTAAGTTTCAAACAGCACATTAACTTCATAAGTGTTCAGCGAAACACAGTCCACATTAAAAGTGCATGCACTGACATGCTTCTATAGCTATAGTTAATTCCTGGCTAGCATTATTTTATTACATGTGTATGGAAAAGGTCTTGTAGTGCTGTTGTGTTATATTTTGTAACACTTTACAACACAGTATCGTAGTTAATGATTTATTTACTACTTAGTAGCTTAGCAGTAATTAATCAAGTGGTATCAGAGCAGTTTTTAATAATTACTAATCACTATAATGCATTACTATTCTGACTAAATTGTAATCATTTAGAAGCTAATAATAAATTACTAGCTAAAGGTTTGTACTGGAGAACAGTTATGTCAGCATACTAATTAAATATTAATTAATAAATCATTACATTTTACATGTTTATACATCTGTACTTTTTAACAAACTAACAAAATAGTAGAAGAGCATTAGTAATTATTGGTGAACTACTGTGTAGTGGTTGCTGCCACCAGGATTTATCCCACCATTCGCCCAAAGCCAGCTGGGATTGGCTCCAACACACCCATGACATCTAATGGATAAGGAGTATTGAAAATGAATAGATAATGAACAAATAAATGAAGAACTACTATGTTAACACTTGATTACTCACTGCTAAGTTGGTGAAACCTTTAATTAAGGAACCGTATTGTAAAGTCTTACTAATTAGTGTGCAACCAAGAATAAGGCCTGTCTTTCCAGTAGCTCCAAGAGTTGTTCAGAAACACAGTGTGGCAGTGGAGTGGAAGAAACCAGAATAGTTAGTAATATAAACTGATGAGACTGAACTCTGTGTACAAAACATGCTCAATCTTCTTTAAATAGGAAGTCAGAAAAACGTATTTTGTAGTATATGACAAATTTTTTTAGCTACGTAGCTACGTCAGTATCTATGAGGTATATAATTATCTGCATATAATCACAAACACTGTAAACATTTTGATCATAGATTAGCCAGTCATTTGAAATAAAAGACAAAAAGTATGAGGCATATCATAATGGTCATTTAAGTAAGAAATAAATTTCTCTCACATCAGAGTCATACCTTATAAGAGAGTAATAGTATCAGTTGCCATATTCAGGCTTTAAAGTACAAGTCTCTGTTGGTTCTTTAACTCAGCTATTTTGTGACTCAGAAAACCTAGTATTTGACCAAGTGCCGAAAAACTAATACTCAACCCAGTGCACCACCATGATCCTCTTCAAATCTGCGTCTGTAATGATTCTGCAGAGTGGGACAGTGCTGTCAGTGGTTTGGAAGTGTGAGCAGAAGGCATAATCCTCGGTTTGATGCCTCTGGTTCTCATGTAGTACAGGAACTGGTCTGGAATTTCAGCCAGGACATCTTTGGCTAGACGAGCCATGCTAAGGATGTGATTCCCTCTTGGGTCAATGTAGTCCCTGAAAGGAACAAACTGCAAAAAGAAAAAATTGGTCATGTAGAGTGAGTGAAAAACTTTATGAACAATATCTTGCATTTTATTTCAAAAGGAAATGAACTGAAATTGGCTTATAATATAGTAATAATAATATAGTACAAAGAAGAATTATAATTAATTTGTGAAATTTTATTATACTTTAAACATTTAATTGGAAAATCATGCCTAGGTCCCAATCACTCTATGCATGCACACCAATGATCAACATATTTTCTTGGGGTAGTTACATGGAGTGCTACACTGATTCAACAAGTTTATGATAAGTCTCTTTTTGAACCCCTGAAAAAAATCCGTAATAAACACCAATATAATACTACATTCTCATTTTAATTTTCTAGTTCATTACTTTTTTGTAAAATGCTGAAATCTTTTTACAATTCCCATCTTGCCAAACTTGGTTCTGCAAATAAATGTTTTCTAGGATCATTTAAGTTCCACTTGCTTGTCTTGCCCTACAGTCATAGCTTGGTAACACTATCCATAGATTTTTGGCTGTGCATTTTGCCCACACTATTAACTCAGCCAACCATTGTTTGCTTCAGCAAAAAGAATCATTTTGTAGAGGGAGTTGTCGTTATGAGGTTGCAGTTATGGGTCAAGCAATTTTCATTTGTGTTTTACCACCTTGGGGCTCTTCATTACTGTAGTGTTCTGCTGTTTATATTGGGTCCTCTGTCTGAATAAGAATAAAATTCATATTTATACAAGCTAAGTAAAAGGCTTATGTTAAAGACTCTTTTATAAAAAGTCAAACAGTTTACCATGACATCACTCATTTTGTGTTTTAGAAGAAAAACTTCAACATGTGGAATCAAATCACACCTTTTTTCAGTTTGACATCAAAACATCATCAACATCAGTTTGATGATCAAAACAAAAATTTCAAAATATCATTTGATATTTCTTGATAAATTATAAGCAACTGCAAAGACTTTAAACTAGTGAAATAGGAATATTTTGCATTCCTGATCAAATACATTATATTACATACAATATATTTACATAACAGTTAATTTTTTGGAATACCAATTTTTAAGAATAACATTCTGATATTCTCATATCTATTATGAATATGTATTAAATTATCAGAGCACTACTTGATGTTTACTAAAGTTGCAGGATATCCGCTACACCCCCCCCCCCCACACACACACACACACCTCTCAAATCAGCTCTTGATTACAACTGATACTCATTAATTTGCCTTCCAATTGGCCCTATCTGTAATGAAGCACTCATTACAGTCCCATTACACTAGTTAGATTAGTTTATCAGTTCTTGAAAAATGTATATATATTATAGAGCTTTACTATTTTGCTTTGGCTGTGATGCTAGCAGAGCTTATACTGTAATAAAATAAGAACATATAACAGATCACAGAAAAGTTTTATGACACCGGAGCCCACCTGTACAATATCTCTCTCTGCAAACCTTCCTCTTGAGGAAATCCTGACTTCATCGCCATCCAATTCAACCATTTCTGTCAAACAAATAAAACAAGAAATTGAGGAGAAACATTCAGTATTTACACTGCAGCTTATTCAAGGTTTCACATGGCTACTTTACAGATTCATCAGGACTTTAATTCTTATAAAGCCTAAGCGTATATTTACCTGAGGGAACTGAGAGACTAAAAATATCATACAAGCCCACTGACATAAGAGCTGATGAGTCTCTTACCATCAAATTCTGCTGATCCGACTCCCACTATTATTATTGACATTGGAAGACAGGAAGCCTTCAAGCAGATAAAATTAAATCACAAAATTACAGTAGCAACTTTTGGAACAAAATACATCATTTGCCGAGAAAACAAGTATGAGAACAATGTAAAGACATCAGAAAAAATAATGATTAGATAACATTGCATTATATGCTACATAGAGATACAGGACATGGGGAGACTGTGGTAATGATAAGACCCAACGTACAACCCAAGTGTGCTCATTAAATTAAAAGGATGAACAGCTCTGAGACAGTAGGCCTACTGGAAGAGATAAAGACATGGTGACACATTATAAATGACTCTTTGTCAGAGCTGGAAGGGTCTAAACTGAACTCATTCTGTGGTTTGAAAATCACATTTCAGTGTCTTAATTGTCGTATGTTTAGAGGGAATGATAAATGAATGCAATTTATATCTCGTTTGTTTCTTCTTTTTTTTTAAATTCATTTTGTCTTTTGTATTTCATCCTTCAAGGGACATGTAGGCTTCATGAGTAGGAGTGTTTTCTAACCTAATTCAGATATCCACAGATCCTCATTTTTCATCTTAAATGTCATCAAATCTACTGTCAAGTTGATTAAAAGTTGATTCTTTTTACTGTTAGCACTTTTATTGTACATCAATAGTATGTAAAGTTATTCATATCACAGTATGTTCCCTTATAGGGTATAATATCTCTGCAGTCCTACATTTTTGAGTACATACATTTACAATGGATTCCTTGGTCTGAGCCATGTCGGAGATAACACCATCTGAAATGATGAGGAGAATGAAGTACTCTGAGCCATCTTTTATTAATGATGCATACCTGAGATAGAGAGAGAGAGAGAGAGAGAGAGAGAGAGAGAGAGAGAGAGAGAGAGAGAGAACAAATATAGTGTCCAAAAGGAACACATCAGTTTTCTGGCAGTAAGTATACTGGTGTGTAGTGAGGTGTAGTTTATTTTTTGACTGGTCTCTGTGGTCACTTGTTCCATTACTCACCTTGCGACATGATTAATAACGGGTGAGAAATATGTTGGACCGTAGAGACGTACACTCTTCAGACTCTGGTAATATGCCTCTATAACTCCTTCAATGCCACCACAGTATGGGTTTTCAGGATTCCCATTCTAAACACACACACACACACACACACACACACACACACACACACACACACACACACACAGACATGGAAAGCACCTATTGTAATTGTTTAAACTGCTAACTGTTATTTATATCTATCTATTTGTTTATTTAACCTTTATTTAACCAGGTGAGTCCCATTGAGATTACCAGATCTATTTTTCAAGGGAGCCCTGGCCAAAATAGCAGCAGCACCAAGTTCTAATTATACATACATCAAACATTAAAAAAAAAAAAAAAACACACTATAAAACATTCAATTACAGCTCACAAAACAAAGCCTAAAGAAACAGACACAAGGAAGCATTATTTGGCTAAGAAGTAAAGCAGCTACAAACTCCTATAGAATCTGCCTCTAAATCCTTCACATTTTTTAAATCCCCAATCAGGATCAGCTCTTGAAGCTGTAGATCAGCCTGCAGCTGATTCCAATCTACAGGGGCAGAGAACATAAAAGCCTGTTTGAACACAACTGCAAATACTCGAGAGATTGAGCAAGGGTAGCACCACAGCAATAAATGACAGTATTGTCGGCATAAAAATTAAACTGCATTTGAAACGTTTTGACCCAGATTGTTAACATAATTGGTAAATAAAAGTGGACCCAAGACAGAACCTTGGGGGACCCCTGATGTAACATGTAATACACTAAAGAGATTTCCTTCATATTTAAGACATTAAACCTTCAACATTAAACCATAAGAACCTTCGACAAAACAGATAAATTGGAAATAGGTCTATAATTGTTAAGTGAAGCAGGGTCCCCTCCTTTGAACAGTGGTGGTACGTGTGCAGATTTCCACACTTTTGGGATAACATTTTGAGTGAAGGTGAGGTTAAAAATGCTAGTTAAAGATTCTGCAATAAAATCAGCTGCAAGTTTAAAAAAAAAATATGGTTCCAAATTATCTGGACCTTCAAGTTTTTTTGGTGTCCAGTGAGAGGAGTGCTTTGCGGACTTCATCCACAGAAAAAGGAACAAAATGAAAGGACTGGCCATTAAAATTAAACTCATCAGTCATGTTTGAGAAAGGCGAGACCTCTAAGGGTAGATAGAGACTGGTTAAACAGAGAGCCAGAGGCAATGAAATGCTCATTAAAACATTCCAACATAACAGATCTTTCAAAAATGGATACTTTGTCCTTAACAATACAAAGAGGTAGTTCATTACAAATATCAGTGGCAGAAATGGATTTAATAATTTTCCAGAATTTTCTAGGGTTATTTAAATTATCAGTTGTTGCAGACAAATAAATTTCAGACTTGGCTCGTCTGATTCGTGAGGTAAAACAATTGCGTAATTGCTTAAAGTAAAGCCAATCTGCCTTGGTCCCCATTTTCCTAGCCTTTGCCCAAGCCTGATTTTTCTCATGATGTAGCTTAGCGAGATCAGGGGAGAACCAAGCATTATCTCAACCTTTAACTCTAAACCTCCGAGCAGGAGCATGTTTATCTTCAATGTGTGAGAACAGATCATAAAAAAGTTTTCAAGTATTTTCAACATCATCAGTAAGATTTAAAAAATTCCAGGCATAATGAAATAAATCATGTAAATAAACCTTGGTCAGAAAAATGCTTCATATCACATTTGATAATAAAACGAGGTTTGCACTTGGGAATTTTGGCATGTCTAATTGCAGCAATAACACAATGATCACTCACATCATTTGCAAAGACACCAGTCTCAGAGTACTTGTGGGGGGCATTAGTTATGAACAAATCAATTAAAGAGGATTTCTCTGGGTATTTGGAGTTCGGGTGTGTGGGGCTCTCAATGATTTGAGTAAGATTCAGAGCGTTACAGAGGTCTTTAAAATTGTTGGATATAAGCTTCAGCCAATCCCCATTCAGGTCACCTGTCAGAATGATCTTGCTGTATTGCAGTTGAGATAGTAACTGCGACAGCATTGGGAGTGCTCCAGCAACAGCTGATGGCGGTTTATAGCGCCCAACTAAAGTAATACAACACCCTTTCGATACCTCAGTATTTAGGGCCAGGAACTCGAATTGTTTACTGACAGGTTTAAAAAGCACAACATTAACAAAAAATTTGCTCTTTACAAAAATAGATACCCCAAACCCCTCTCTTGAGGCGATCAATAATAATTAATATTAGTAGTAGTAGCAGTAGTATATACACTACACAGGAATGGAGCTATCTGATTGAATTGCTATTTGGGAAATAAGAATAAATAATCCCAAGTGGATAATTCTTGAATCAAAACAGGTGTGCCATCAATAAGTTCAATAAGTTCAAGTTTATTTGTCCTATACAGATAACAAAGGAACATCACTACAGGTGATGAAATTCTTGATAATCATAATCGTGACTTAAAAATGGAAAAGTAAATCATAAAAATTTTGGTTTAGTTTCCCTGTAGTATATACTAAATACTTGAATAAGTTTCAAAACACACCATTATGGAGTACGCCTTTCTTCTGCTTTTGTGTAGCAGATTAGACTCCTTTGGTGAACGAAAGCACGTATAAAAATGTATTTGTGCCTAGTTTGATTTTATTCAGAAGTTCACTAGTTTATTTATTATCTGTATACTCCTATTTTTGCCATTAACTTGCCTTAAATCAATGTCCTATTCTCACTATTTCGCACTCTCATGAGAGTCACACAGCAGCCTTTTCAAACTGGTTAATGCAAACTATTACATGGATTTTAACAGGTTGCAACTTCGAAACTATAAATAAAAACCACCAGATGATGAAAATATGCATATGTGCATGTGTAACAGGAGTGTTTGGAAGGCTTGCCTTAGTGTATACTATAATTACATAGTTTGATGTTTTTAAAGCAAACTGGCACCCAAAAACCTGATTCTAAAACTGGGGCAAAATATTTTCATAATATTCTGACATGACATAATACAGTATGTTGTGCACACCAAAAATAAAAACAGGACAAGATAGCACTCATTAAGATTGCGTGAGCTATAACAGAAAGCTACACAAGGCTTCTTTACTGCTCTGCAGTTGCTAGCCTGTATGACACATCCTTACCTCAGAGATGATTACTCAAGTAAATCTAAATTCTTAATGCTCAGCTAAGAGAATATCATGCATATTATGCCCTGAAGAAAGCTGTGTTAGCAAACAGTAGGCAGCTGTGGGCCGAGGGCATAACATCTGGTAAGAACCCATATAGAATTTAGACAGATACAGACTTCTCTATATGGGATTTAATAGCTATTTACAGTATGTTTATTAATGTGTGTTAAAAAAAAAAACTTTTGTACACCTTTGTATCCTTTTTTTGCACACCTAATCAAGGTCTTGCCTTCGATCACTATTTTTTTGTCTTCTTTATCTTTATCTTTGCAAAGTCAATGCAAGAAAACTGATATTATTTAACCTCCCCCCAATCAGTAAGAGCAACATAAAAGACAATGGTAAATGAAATTAAGTTAGTGTCTTCAATTATCAATTTAACTGTGCCTTACATCCTCAAGGCCCAGATTTGGAGCAAGATCACTAAGGCACGATATGGAAAAGAGCTTTATTATGCCATATGATGCCTCTTAGGCAAAAGGGGCAGAGCTGAGCAGCTCTCTTTTTAGTGAAACTAATTAGTGGGTGAAAAAGGTAAAGAGCTTGAAACAAAGAGACAGAGATTTACTTTCTGTGATTTTCTGAACTTTCTTAAATTATTCTAATGTTCAAACATTTTGTAAACAACACCTTTGACAAAACAATTTGTTCTATGTCCCTTTTTTTCATCATTCATTCATTCATTTTCTGAATCGCTTAATCTTATTTAGGGTCGTGGGGAGGCTGGCGCCCATCTCAGCCAACTCTGGGCGAGGGCAGAGTACACCCTGGACAGCTCGCCAGGCCATCACAGGGCAGAAACACGCTGACGGCAATGCAGCCTACTCTTGACGAAAATCAGCAATGGTTCTTTTACATGTCTCTCACCACAGACAGAGAGAGACATGGCCAGCCTTTGATAACCCAGTTAGCTGCACCAGGGGGACAGCAGTGACAACCCATTGATAGTGGGGCTTGAACCCCGAACTTTGGGATCAGTAATCCAGCACCCTACCACAGGGCCACCACTGCCCCTCGTTTATTTATTTATTTTTTATTTATTATAATATTTAAATAGTTGTGGCAGTGAGGCTGATGTCTGGAACTGGCTGTAAATGGGCCAGAGAATCACAGAGTAGAAGCAGGTAGCAGGAAAGTGGTTTTACAGGGTTTTTACATTGGTGCCATATTTGGGGAGTCAGGAAGAGAGCTCGCCATGGAGCCTGCATCCCTTGTCAAAATTTTTACGATTTTTGTCAACCCCAACATTTCACAATTGGACCAATAACACTTGGGCTTTTCTGAACCAAAATCATACACAAAAACTCAAAACAAAAAGCAAACACAAACATTCAGCCTACAAATATATTTTATGCTTCGTCATATACTGATGTTATCAATCACTCAATATAAGTTTGTTCTCTGAGACTTTTCCTCTAATTCACACAGAAGCCTGACCACACTTGCTTTGTTAAAGTAATAAACTGTTTTCATAGCTAAATAACACATTAATAACATATAACATATCATTATCTATTTAACATGAATAATATCCAAGTAGTCCTCTACAGTTGATTCCATACCCATTGATTTGCTTACCAAGGCAAACTCATGTGATACCCTGCCATCAGGGGGCAGCTTTGCTCCAAACCCCAGTGCAGGAAACATCTTATCACTATCATAGTCCTGAATGATCTCACCCACAGCTCTCAGAGCCATGGCATAGGCATTGAGCTGGTATGGGTTCATATAGTGAAGAGAGGTAGGCTGGGATGGGTTTCCTATCCACAAATATAAAAGAAAAAAAATTATTGACACTTTACATGCCAAGCTTCACTTAATGCATTCCTGACGTACTCATGTGAATGATCTCATGTAGGGGAGGGGTATTAGTGTAGATACACAGTCTGATGTCATTTCTATTGTTTAATCCAGTCAAGCATTAACATTATGAATTTGCTTTCATTGTTTGTTTCGAACACATTATGAAAACAGTTAAATGTGGACTGAGGAAGAGAAGGTTGAGAAGTTTGTCTCAGATTGCAAGGCGGGACAGAACAAATACAGAGAGAACACAGAGTCTATGAAGAGACTATGATAACATGGAATCACACAGAAAAGCATTTAATTATAGAATAATCTTCTAGAAAGATAAGCTTACCATTTGATGCGGTAAAATCGATTGCTACTGTGAAATTAAGCTGAGTACTGCAAAAGAATACAAAGTGACAGGCTGCATGAGAACCTTTTTTTTTTTTGTAACACCTTCTTTCTTCAAAGGTGTACTGTGTGCAGTAACTACAAGTATATCAAACTTGAGGCATTTTTATTGGCAATAGTGAACTAGTGCTAAATTTAATGAGGTACTTCATCCACAGTAAACACGATATACCATAAGATATTTATGCAAATCTAATTCTTCTAGTGTTTGTTCTGCTGGTTAAGAAGCAGGTCCTGTGCTAAGAATAGACCAGGCTATTTTTAGTGTGGGTTGTTATGGCATCTCAATGTAGCAAAGCCTTTTATCAGTGCAAGTCTCCTGACAAGATAGGGAAGAAAAATACAGAGGGAAATATAAAAATAGCTCTCTTTGGCTCAGTATAATTGACAGTTATTGGGTCAAAGACATCAATTAGGCAAACACATGATAAGTTGACATAGAGAAAGGCAATGATCTGTCATGCCACACACACACACACACACACACACACACACACACACACACACACACACACACGCACACAGTGGTAACCCATGCGTATAATCTCATGCTCACCCTCCTTTAATATAGTCCAAAAAGGTGACTTCAACATCTATGAGGCATGACAGCAGAGTCACCTGTTGAGACAAAAATTTGGTAACACTTCCTATTCATAGCCCTTAAATACACCATTACACTTTCAATAAGCAATGCACACTTCATTCATAATCATCATATAAATACTCATAGCTGTTAAGAATGGGTACAGCAGAACATTGTCTAGAATATCACACTGCCTTCTTTGCATAGTCCATCCTGTTGTCAAGTGATGTACATGCACCCAGCTCTCCGTATGATTTTAAAGTAAAACGTGTTTCATCAGACCAATCAACCTTCTTCCATTGCTCTGTGGATTGATTTTGATGCTCATGTGCCCATTGTAGGCCAAACAGTCTAGCCTTCACTCCCCATGTGGGTCAGTTAACAAGATGCTCTAAACCAGTTGTCTGATCATGATAATTTGGCTCTTGTCAAAGTCACTCAGATGCTTATGCTTACCCATTTTTCCTGTTCCAACATATCAACTTCAAGAAGCGACTGTTCAATTACTGCCTAATATACCGTGCCATTATAATTTGGGAGGCTGGAGCCTATCTCAGCACACTCTGGGCAAAAGCAGGATACACCATGATCAGAATCATCCCTCTGTCACGTGCATGTCCTCCTTCACCACATCCATAAAGCTCTCCTTTGGCCTTCCTGTTCTTCTCCTACCAAGCAGTTCAGTCCTCAACTATCTTCTACTAGTATACCCTTTAACCCTCTATGGTACATGCCCAAACCATCCTCTCTTCCTTTATCCCCAAACACTCCTACCTGTGCTGTCCCACTAACATGTTCATCTTTGTAACTTCAAGAGAAAATCACAGCACCTTCATCTCTGTCACTTCAAGGTCCGCCTCCTGTCTGTGCTACCGTCTCCAAAATGTACAGCATAGCTGGCCTCACTACTATCAAAGGACCTTTATAGGAACCTTTCCCTTCACTCTTACAGACACCTTTCTGTCACAAATCACTCCACAGACTCTTCTCCACCCATTCCACCCTGCCTGCCCTCTCTTCTTCACTTCTCTCCAACGCTCTCTGTTACCTTGGGAAGTTGACCCCAAGTATTTAATCGCATCTACTTTCATCACCTCTACCCCTTTACATCTGCACTCTTTCATTAGCTACTCTCATTCCTGCACATGCACTATGTCTTACTTCTGCTGACTTTCATTCCTCTTTTGTTCCATGCACACCTCCACCTCTCCAAACCTATCTCTACCTGTTTCCTGCTTTCACTAAAGATAACAGTGTCATCTGCAAAAATCATAGTCTGTGAAAACTCTTCTCTGACATTATTGATCAACCTGTCTATGACCACTACAAAAAACAAAGGGCCTAGAACCGACCCTTAATTTAAAATCCCACCTCCACCTTAGACCAGTCCATCATTCCTGCCACATCTCACAGCTGTCACACTGTCCTCATGCATATCCTGTATAACCCTCACATACTGTACTTCTGTGCCACTCCTTACTGCCTCATATAGTACCACAACTCCTCTCTTGGCACCCTGTCATATGCGTTCTCCAAGTCCAGAAACACACAACGTAAACCCTTCTGACCTTCCCTGTACTTCTTCAACATTCTCAAAGCAGATATGGCATCTGTGGTGCTTTTCCATGGCATGAAAACATGCTGCTATTCACAGATCCCCACCTCTCCTCTCAGCCTGGATTCCATCAATCTTTCACATAACTTCATGGTGTGACTTATCAACTTTAATTCCATTTAGATACTGCAGCCCTGCGATTTCCTGGCGAGCTGTCCAGGGTGTACTCTGCCTTTGCCCAGAGTCGGCTGAGATGGGCGCCAGCCTCCCCACGTCCCTAATTAGGATTAAGCGGTTCAGAAAATGAATGACTGAATGAATACTGCAGCTCTGCACATCTTCCTTATTCTTGAAAATTGGTACAAAACCACTTCCTCTCCACACCTTAGGCATCCTTTCACCTTCCAAGATTTTGTTGAGAAGTCTGGTTAAAAACACCAGTGCTATCTCACCTAAACATCTCTATACCTCCTCTGGTATTTCATCTGGGCCAACTGCCTTTCCACTCTTGATTCGCTTCATAGCTGCTCTCACATATTTACTAATCCCTCGCACTTCCTACTTCTCTCTATCTCCACATGCTCCAACAGCCTTGCTCTCATTTTCTTCATCCATTAACTTCTCAAAATACACTTTCCACATTCCCAACACACTCTCCCCACTTGTCAGAACATTACCATGTGCTTTCTTTTTCACCGTAGCTTGCGGTACATCCCCTTGCTGCTACTCAATGCCTGTTTTACCTGCTCGCTGAATTTCACACAGCAGTCTTCCTTCTTTAGCTTCCACCATCTGATCATTGGTTCACTTCTCACTCTCTCCTCCTCTTCTTCACCTCTAAAGCCGTCCTACAGACTACCGTCTGATGCAGTCTAGCAACACTATCTCCTTCCACCACTTCACAGACACATCTCCTATCCTGCAAAGGACATAGTCCTCCTGTGAGAACCTTCCTCCAGTCTTATATGTCACTCTGTGCTCCTCCCTTTTCTTAAATTTGTATTCACGACTGCCATTTCTTTTTTTTTTGCTAAATCTACCACCATATGCCTATCTAACTCCCTCCAGAAGTCATCCTTCTCCTTCCCCTCACAACCGTGTGGGGCATATGAACTGATGACATTCAACTTCACGCCTTTAATCTCTAGCTTGACACTGATCACTCTGTCTCTCAGTTTCAGACTTTCTCTTCACTTCCAACAGCATCTTGATGAGTGTCTCCTTTAGGATTACTCCTTCACCATTTCTCTTCCTGTCTAAACCATGGTAGAGCAACTTAAATCCACCACCAATGTTCATGGTCTTACTCTTTTCCCACCTGGTCTCTTATACACACAATATGTCTATCTTTCTCCATTCCATCATATCAGACATCTCTCTCCCTTTACCAGTCATTCTGACCAACAATAACAGTGATGATCATTGTTAACCTGGAACTCAACCAATCCAGTATGAACATTCTGTTTAGCAAGCCTTCCATGGGGCGTTTCTGACAATGGATTAGCGAAGTTCCAAACCGTGTTGGACCACAGTGACATCGTCTTGACACTGTGATGGTGTTTGTCTTCGACTGGCACTGGCCCCATTAAATAAATTTCACGGCGGTTCTCAAACTCATGTTGTCACCTTTCTGAACTGTGTCCAATACAACGTCAGTACACCTATTCACGCCATGTTTTCACCTACTGCTCACAATTGTTTTGCCACACCACTGTTAATTTAAACTACTCTGAACCGGTGTCAGAAACGTCCCTGTGTGAGGCCTGCTTTTTGAATCTAGATGTTTGATTTGGCACAGTGTGTGTGTGTGTGTGTGTGTAACCTGCTCCAGCATAATACGGATTAGGTAGTGTTTTGAGTAAAAGCCAAAGTAAGTTTAAAATGGCTTACCTGGACGAAAATGCGATATGGCAAAAAATACATCATTCAAAGCATAATCTTCAACATGACCAAGTTCAAATATCCATAAACATTTCCATGCTAAAATGCTTGTTTAAGAAAGGGTTCCATGTCCAAGTTGTTGTAAAACAAAGAAAATATCCACTTATTTTGCTGATTTTCAAACCGCTTTTGTGAATGCTCAGGGTATTTTCCTATTATCCATATTCGGTACCAGAATACTCTATTTACTTATGGAATCCCAGAAGGATTCCCTGAATCATATAACTGTAAACCAATTAGAAGCCTAAAAACAGACATGACGCGGTGGAAAAGAACTCATCTGTTGCTAGGAAGACACTATGAAGATCGGGCTGATTGGTGGCGAGCCGGATTCATTTAGTTTATGGTTGCTAGGGAGTTTCAAATGCGGACATTCAGAAACTGGTTCTGTAACTGTAATCAAAAGTAGCATTTACTGATTAGCAAGATACAAAGTGATGTAACTCAATTTTCATGCTATAATCATGTATTATACCTAATTTTGATGCATATTGAATTCTCTTTCCAAATATATAAATATCTCAGTATGACAAATTTCCTACTTAATCCGTATTATATGTATATGGGTGGGTACAACCCTAAATTTTAAATGAATGTGAAAAAATAACAAAAATTGATAAATTGAAGTAAAGTTGTTATTGCTTTGTAATCACTGATATATTGCTAAACTCTAAGAGGAACCACTATAAGAAAATAATCAGCTTTGGGGTGGTAAATCAGCTGAACCAAAACTGTTCTTGATTATTTTCCTATAACATAGGAAATTAGCCATAGAATGACTCCAATTTTTATTCCTCACAGCTAATGTGATGATGTCATTCACTAGGCACCCAGAGTGCAATGCCTATAAAAAAAGACATGTAATAATTTATGAATGTTAATATTTAGGTTGAGAGGCACAGTGATGTAGTGGTTAGCTTGTCTGCCTTACAACAAGAAGTACCTGGGTTCGAGGGCATTTCTGTGAGGAGTTTGCATGTTTTTGTGTTTGCAAGGGTTTCCTCTGTGTACTCCGGTTTCCTCCAACAGTCCAAAGACATGCACATTAGGCTAATTGGCTGTTCCAAATTGCCCCTAGGTGTGTGTGTGTGTGAGAGTGATGAATGGTAGTATGTGTTGGCCCGGCAGTGGACTGGTGAGTTTTTTGCGGGTCTACCCCACCTTCGACCAGAGTAGGCTGAGATAGGCCCAGGCATCACTGTGACCCAAGTAGGATAAAGGAAATAAATGAATGAATATTTAGGTTATGAAGGTTTTGTGCACTGCTTATGAAGATATAATGTAGGACCTGTAATAAGAAGTCTTACCAATAATGACAGTTGTAAAAACAAACATGTGGCCTGTCCTTGTTTCTTCACCTTGTCCTTTGAAATACTAAAAATAAACATAACAGATACTAATCTACTCACAGTTCCTGAATTGTGATATTTCTTCTTCTTCTTCTTCTTTTTCTTCATGTTGACTACCTAAGGGGGGAAAAAAAACTTTTTTTTACTTTGACATCTGAATTCTGTGGCATCATGCAAGAATCAGACAACCCAGACAACAACCAGACAACAAGTTAATTTTGAGAAAAAACAAGATGAGTTTTCGTTTTTCTAAAATTAACTTTAATTTTTTTAAAAATCAACAAAACTTGGGAAATGGCATCTTTCGATGACATGAACATTGTGCAAAATTCATGTAAAATAAAATTTGTCCCAATCTGGGATTTTCATAGAAAATCTATAACGACCTCAGAGACACAGAAATGATTTTCGTGCACGAACCAGTTAACCAACATTTTAAATTTTCAAACAAGTAGTTCAGATGTGAAAATGATTTTTAATGCAAAAACTCTGCATACAGATATCAATTTGATACACCACTGTGAGCATTTAGCCTTCATTTTCCTCACTACCAGATGATGTTTGGTCAAGTTCTGATTCGGAACATTCTGAGACACCTGTCTCATCACCACTAAGCACATTGCCAGACTGACCAATCCCCCTTCTGAGACGTCTCGGACTTCTTGAAATTGTGGGTTATCTGCTTCTTGCATGGAAATTGACAAGTATCATTATGCTTTGAACTGCTAGTGACACCTATTGTCTTTTGAATGAACTAATATTGTTCTAACAATTTTATAGATTGTACTATGAAGCCTCCAAAGGTCTACAATAGAGCACTGGACTCATTTTTAATGGTCAAGTGGGGTTATTTGGTTCTTGCATGGTGCCACAGAATTGTACTATTAATAAAGACCACAGTGCATAAACATGAAGATATACATGTATATTGTAATTAAATAGCTGATGCTACATTAAGTATGCTATCAAAATAAAAACATACTAAAAAAAATTACATATATGGTGATCTATTGATAGTTCCCTGATTTATCATTATAGCTTGCTATGCCCTCACCTCCCAAACACTGAACTGAGACTGGCCTTTGGACAGTTCCCTATAGCTTGTCTTGAACTCTCCAATATAGTCATGCCTTTGGAAAAACAAATCAGTCAGCATTATATCATCACCTTTAGATATACAGTATGCATTTTAAGTATGTGAATTATGTCAAAGTTTTGATGTCTCACCCTCCATCTCTGTCCCAGTCATACACCTCAATCTTTATTGCTCTGTAAAAAAAAATCAATTTAAAAAATACTAGACTTTTTAGAAAAAGTCTAATACATATCATGAACAATGGGTAATATTTGACCATTGATCTTGACACATGGTATCTGTTCACTGGTACACTGCGAAAGGATAAAAAAAGCTGAAGTCTTTGTATCTCAGTGAATTCAGTGTAAAAATAACAATGTCTGCTGTTAGTGTTGATATGTTATAATAATTTGGTTGGCATTTACACACAAGAAAGCAACTATGCAATTTTACAAAAATATTGCTAACAGCTATCACTGCACAGTTGAGTGAAAATATAAACAAAGGTCAAAATAAAGTAATGTAATTATCACCAAAACATATTTACTATATCAGATGGCACAGCTGTTCTTTCATATCTATTTTATAAAATATTTTATAATAACATACCGTATTCAAAATGAAAATTAAAACTATATTTAAAAACTTTTCAATCCCCTTTGTAAATGGGATTTAATAGATTAATAAAATATATATACTAAAATTCATATCTGCCCTGCAATGGCCTGGCGAGCTGTTCAGGTTGTACCCCGCCCTCGCCCAGAGTTGGCTGAGATGGAGGTCAGCCTCCCCATGACCCCAATTAGGATTAAGCAGCTTAGATCAATGAATGAATGAATGAATGAATGAAAATTCATATCCTCGGAACAGTTTTTGGATACTCAGTTGTAATATTTACCATTTGGTTCCGTGCTATCAAACTGGAAGAATCATGAAAATATTTTCTGTTTTCTGCTGATTTTGCCATATATTCTTGATTTTATATTTATCAATCCAAAATACATGTGCATTTTTCCACTTGATTTTAACATTTAACCTGCACACAAACAATGTATAGGAGTAGTAAAAGTTTAGACTTCTTCAGATCAGTAAACTTACCTGTCATAGTCTCCATTGCACAGTGCTCTGACTGGGATTTTAAAGGCCTGCCACACAGGGTCCAGTGTGTTCTTCACCACTTCAGTCTTATGGCAAATGGTGTACCTGTTCAGCACCAACCATAAGACAGATACATACACCCATATTTATCCAGAATTGTACACTCATTGTCAACTTTAATAGGAACACATGTACACCTGCACTTTATACAGTTATCCAATAAGCCAGTGAAATGCATTAAACAATTTACATCAAGTATTAGAATTGTGGGGCTGGTGGTGTAGTGGTTAGGGTGCTGTGCTCATGATCAGGGGGTCATGGGTTCGAATCTCTGTTAGACTTTGGGCAAGGTCTTAACCACACCACAAGGTCTCTGTCCAGAGTCACAATGTGCAGACATATAGGAGTTCCTAATAAAGTAGACAGTAAATATCCATATATTTTATTATATACTTTACAGGAACATTAGAAAAGCAAACTAATACAAGATCTTTTGAAACTTATCCAAAGTTTTAGTATATATTACATGGGAATATAAGAAAAGCGTACTCCATTCCAGTATTTATTATTTTTTTTATATTGTTTTAGTATACAGTATACTTTACAGGAACAAATGAAAAGCAAACTAAAATTAGAATGTTATTTTTTAAATTATCTTAAAGGATAATAAAGGTCACATGTGCTCCATAGCAACATCTTTCGAAACTCATTAAAAGCTTTAAAGAAGTGCTTTCTTACCTTGTAAACCACGAAGGCTATATTGAGTAGATTTCTTTGTCCATGGCAAAATATGGGTTTTGACTGCCATTTTGATTTAAGCTTTATCCCAAGTTTGTGAGGTGGATAATGTCTATTAGTATATACTCCACGGGAACAGCACAATCTGATAGGTTTGCTATTTTAGGATTAAAAATATTATTATGAGTGGATAATGCTTAAATCAAAACAATGGACACTCACAATTTGTCACGGTCCCTTGGAGCAGACGGCATTATCATTACCACGCTTTAAAATAAACCAAAGAAATCTCATTTTAGTTTGTTTTTCTTCATGTTTCCCCAGTAAATAAAAAAATTTAAATAAAAATAATAGTAATAATAATAATAATACTACTAATAATAATAATACTAATAACCTTACAGAAACTTTTGTTTCTTTACTTTCCATTCATTTTTTTAATGAGTAGGACAAACAGGCAATAAAAGATGCCATTGGCTACAGTGTTAGCTTGACTTGAAGCACAAAGCTCACCTGACCTGCCTTGTGTCATGGATAAGATATGTAAATATAAACTATACGAGTATTGTTTTAGTTTGTTTTTCATCGTGTCCACCCAGTATATAGGCTACTTAAACTCTAAGATAGTTAAAGAGACACCTGCTCATGCTTACGTTTACCTGTGCCAATCATCATAAAATGTAAAAACAAACAAATAAAAAAAACCCAATGAATTTAATTTTAGTTTTTGTTTGTTTGTTTTCTAAAGTACATACTTAAACACCATGGTTAACTTTCACTTTTTTTTAAGACTCGAACAGATGTCCTACAGCTCTAACTCAGCTTGAAGCATAGACCTCAACTGATCTGCCTCAGGGTCATGGTTAAAATATATAATATAAAGTATAGAAATCTCATTTTCATTTGCTTTTCATTGTTTCTGCTTAGCATGTGGACACCTGCTCACACATTCTCTCAAGCTCACCTGCATCTAACATGGTTTAAAATCATTAAATGATAAAAAATGAAACCATAAGAATCTCATTTTATTGGGCTTTTTTGCTCATGTTTACAAGAAGTATATACTAAATATATGCATCTCAGGCTTGGTCGATGTCAGAGATTCGAATAGACTCTTCAAAGTTACATCTTGGGGATTGTTCAGGTACATCCCTCTACCTTCTGTGCATAATAGCGTATTATCCTGATATAGTGAACCAATGAGATTGCATAATTCCCCTGTAGAATGTACCATATATAAATATATATCTAATTGTTTAAATGCTGATACAACACTTACGTTCCATCTTCATTTCTGCGGGAGAAGACAAGAAAAGGGTCAGACTTGCCAAAGAAGTCCTTTTTATCCAAGCTGTTCCCACAAAACTGTAGCAATACTGATTCCTAAAAAAGAAAACATAAACAGCTGTACAGTGGACCCTGAGCATCGATGTGTGAGAATTTCTTAATGGTGAATATGAATTATTCAGTAGAAATGTTTTGATGTTTTGAAAAGAAGGAGGATTATGAGTACAAGCCCACAGAACAAATGAAAACACTGACTTACCCGACAATTTCCAAGTTCCTCTGCTTTAACAATGATTGACCCACAATTTTTACCAGGGATGCCACTATAAAACACATTTTAGTTTGTGTATTATTCACATAATGCTTTAATCATACTAACACTGACTTTAACAAAACCATTTCATAAAACATCTATGGCAATAGATATAATTATACATAAACAACTACATACTTATTAAAAACAGGTATTTGCTGTCATATAAGCTGCTTTTGCCAATTTTAAGCAAAATGTTGCAATAGTTTTCTGGAGGTTGGGAGACTTGTCTGATTTTATTTTTCATTCAAACACTGAAAACATCCTCCACATCTGCAGTATTATAGGCTGGATTAAAAAAAGTGTTATCAGACAGAAATACTTATTTATTTGAAACAGATCCTTAATTAAAATCTTTGCTTGGGTAGGAATTTAATGCAACATTGGAGGTTTAATGAGTTTCTATTAAATGTGCTTGGATTTGACTCTCCCACTCCTTTGGTCCCCTGCCAGGTATATTTCAGATCAATAAAAAACCTTGAAAACCCATCCATCCATTATCTGTACCAATTATTAGCATTGTGGGGAAGCTGGAGCCAATTCCAGCTGAATTTGGGTGAGAGGTAGGTCACCTGTCTATCGCAGGGCTAACACAGCCACAAAAACCATTTACGCTCACATTCATGCCTATAGGCAATTTAGAACAACCAGACTTGTATGTCTTTGTACCATGAAAGGAAAGCAGAGTACCCGGAGGAAACCCACACAGACTGTGAAACTCAAACCCACAACCTTCTTGCTGTTCCACCCTACACTGAAAATTATTTAATAATAATAATAATATTAAAAAGAAGAGCTTAAACAATTTAATTAATATGCGGACTGCAATAGATTATGTTGATGGATTCCTACACAATTGCTGAAAAGAACAACTACTAGTGAAAAATTATCAGAAAGAATTATGAAAGAATCACTAAAAACAATCCAGTGAAAGACAATCTGATATTTTTGGTGTGCCATATTGAGTGTCTTTTTTCAATTTTGCTTAGTAGGGTTTTTTGCTTGTTTGTTTCTTTGACAGTATCATAAGATGATGGAAAGGCTGAAGCCAGGTTTCCAGAAATCGATGGATAATTCAAGCAAGTTTTTAATCTGGTTTGAATGTAGCCCCTACAGGAACACAGGAAGACGGCTACTCTCCTAAATTACCAAACAAAGCACATATACAAACACACACTCTCTCTGCATTACCTCTTGAAGAAGAGAGTCAGTATGAGACAGAGAAAAGATGAAAGTTGGAAATGACAGAGAGAAGTTGCAAATGAAAGCAGTGTTGTTTCCTCTTGATTTCACATGGAACAAAGTAAAGTGTGATTTAGCCTGGGTGGTTTATTTTTGATAAAAAGCAAACTGCAATGTAGTATGTAAGCCAGCTGACATAATGTGCATGTCTTTTTAACAGCAGGAGTAAACACATGCAAGCATGGGTAGAACATGCAAACTCCACAATGATTCCAACACAGAACCTTCTGGCTGAGATGCCATGATGCCCAGCAACAAAATATTTGAATAAAAGTTTTTTTAATATCAATATTTTGTAGGACGCTGTGCAATAAGTGGAATAATGTACAGCATGGTGGATGATGATGGTGATGCGAAGATTCAGCTGTTCCTCTTGTTGTGGACTATTTTGCCATAATCACTGACTCACTGTACATTATCCCTTACATAAATGTGACTATGAGAAGCATGGTGGTATAGTGGTTAGTAGGTCTGCCTCACAGCATGAAGGTCTTGGGTTTGAGTCCACGGCTCGGTGAGGGCATTTCTGTGACTATGTATGTTCTCCTAGTGCTTGCGTGGGTTTCCTCCAGGTACTCGGGTTTCCTTTCACAGTCCAAGACATGTACATTAGCCTAATTTGCTGTGCCAAATTGCCCCTAGGAGTATGTGTTGACCCTGGGATGGTCTGGTGAGCTGTTCAGGGTGTACTTCACTCTTGCCCAGAGTCAGCTGAGATAGGCTCCAGCCTTATCGCAAACCAAATAGATTAAAGCGAGTACTGTTTTTACTCCAGTGTTTAAAATTACATATTATTGCTGTTGGTAAGACATTAATATTTGTCTAATCCAAGAGCTTTACTGTTAGTGTGTAATGGCTGTAGTTTTGCAGTAGTTTTGCAGTAGTTTTGTAGTGTAGCAGTGAATTTGTGTTATACAGTGCTCAGTAGTTCAAATACTTAAATGTAATTGATGAAATGTTTTAAGAGCCTTAATTATCCCTAGATGTGAATGAGAGTGTGAAAGTGTTTGTGCAATGGACTTGTGCTCAGTGTTCCTGGGAGGGATAGAACCAACATAATCCTGTACAGAATAAAGCGAATGAATGAATGAAATAATAAATGAATAAGTGAAAAAATTAAGAATAGAATTAAGAATAGTCACAACAGACACAAGTACAGTACAATGTAATCCTTTTATTGCATATGCCATTGTGTAAGCTGGTATCAGAGCATGCTTTTGCTGTAGGATGCCTCTGGAGCAGAGAGTGTTAAGGGCTAAGCCTAAGGGGTCAACAATGGCAGCTTGTTAATGCCAGGCATTCAAATCCCATGCTTCTCTTAGCTCAGAGCCTTAACCACTGAGCCAGCACTTACCCCGATGAGTAGACAAATGAGTTTACATTATATAATCAAACTGTGTCTTCAGGAATATGGACACTTACTGACTGACTGAAACAATCACATTGAATTCTTCTAAACACGACCAGAATGGATTTGAAATGAAACAGTCTACATGCGATTGAAGTGCAGACGTCCAGCTGGTACATTCCATCTACACTTCAATAAGAACTACACTGGGAAGCTCAGCAGCACAAATAGGCATGGAAAACCATGAAGGCTTTCCAGGCTTTCCAGCTCTGAAGCAGGATTTTTTGAACAGACAAAACCCAGTTTAATCTGGACCAGAATGATGGGAAGAGAAGAGTATGTAGAAGGGAAGAAAGGGCATTTGATCCACAGCATGCTACATGGTGTACATGGGCATGTTTGGCTGCCAGTGGAATTGTGTCACTGGTGTTTATTAATGATATGCCTCCTGACAGAAGAAGCAGGAAGAATTTTGAAGTGTGTAGAGCTGTATTTTCTGCTCAGATTCAGTCAAATGCTGCTAAACTGATAGGAAGGCAATTCACAGTACAAATAAATAAAGTCCCACAACATACAACAAAAGCAACCCAAGAGTTTCTTAAGATAAGAAATGGAATGTTCCTAATGTCTGAGTCCATCGACTCCACTGAGAATGTTTTTCATTTACTGAAGGCAAAACTGAAGGCCAAAGGACCCACAAATTACTAGCAACTGAAGACGGCTAATGTAAAGACCTGGGAAAGCATCGCAGGGGAGGAAACTCAGCATTTGCTCATGCACATGGGCTCCTGACTTCTGGTAGGCACAGACTACAAAGGATTTGCATCCAAATATTAAAAGTATTGCTTATATTTACAATTACAATAGTTTGTCCTATTCCTGAGCCTGTGAAAATTTGGTGACTGTGTGTAAGAATTTTTAATGGAATGATTTTTAATGGAATATTAATACTTTTTGTTAAAGAGAAAGTCTTCAGTCATATATTGACTGCTTCATTTTGAATCAGTTGTGATGGTGTACAGAAACAAGATAAAATTTGAGAATAAAAATTGTGGTAATGCCCCAATACTTTTGGAGCTGACTGCATTCGCCATAAAAATTAAGGTTTTCATTCTCACCCGCATATGTGATTTTTGACATAAGTGGACATGATAAGTGAATAAATGAATCTCTGTTTGCATATCTCCCTGGGAGAGGTACATTCATACATCACAATAATGTAGTGGTGCTTAGACATGTCCCTGTAGACTGGGCCTCTAATTCATTTATCTACGTACAAAGGCATGAAATATTAACACATTCACTGATGCACCAATGCGTACATGAGCTGCCAACAATGGGAAATAAGTATGCATTATTAAACACAGAAAAACTCAGGGTACAAACTGTATATTGATGAGATTTGAATGTTATGCTCAGCAAATCACATGAGACAGGTACACCGTCTCAGAGATGGATATAATCTCAGGGTTGAGAGGATAAAGGAATGGAAGGGGTGAAGTGAGGGGTCAAAAACAATACTCACAGCAGGGTTCTCTCCATACGACTACCTGGGGAGCCAACCACCTCTCCAAGAGTAGAGTACATCTGGCCCAGGAAGTCCTGATCATACACACACAGATCATAGATGCTTTACATAATATCAGAAAGTGTTGATAATATGTACACACATTAAAATACATTAAAATGAATACTAGTGTTAATCTCTATCTGTTTTATTCTCCAAATATTTGTATCTGTATTTGGATTAAAATCCAAAGTTAATGTGGCCTTGACCCGAATAATTTTTTTGTGTTTCTGCGGCATGACTAATAAACTCTAGACTGCACAGAATGCAAATTTGTCAACTAAAATTTAAGATAGACAGTCCTTAAATGCTTGTGAACCAAATCTAGGGTGAAATCCCTGTGTTTACTTGTTTCTGCCAGGAATCAAAGCCAGGCCTTTTCACTATGAAGTGGACGTGCTAACCACTGTGCCATCGTGCTGCCCCAAACAAACAAACAAACAAACAAACAAACAAACAAACAATTAAATAATTAAAAAATTATCCAAGGACTTCTTTTGTTTGTTTGTTTGTTTTTGTCTTTTTTGCTTTTTTGTCTAATGTACATACACAAAGGGTGTACTGAATTGCATTTAAGAAAAATATTCCCATTTTGAAAACTCCCCAATTTGATCTTGGTTCATAATTCATACATACATAAATAACCCATTATTCATAAAATAAAAATAAAAGCATGACTATTGTTTTACCCTTAACATGCAGGTGATATAATGCAATAACATCTAATAGCACTGGTGTCAGTATTCCAAACTCTATACAAGTAACTGGATAGTACATAATAATAAAAAAAAAGACCTATAATTTGTTGTGTACACTTATGTTGAAATATTAAATGTCTCTTCTATTTGTCACACTGCTTAAAAGCATACAAAACATTACAAACACATTGCCAGCAGACTCTTCTTGCTTCTCCACTTGCTGTTGCTCATTGCATTTGCAGTTAATTGTTACTCACATGGGACACTCAGGGGCTAATGCTTTCCGTTCATCTGGATAATTATTCAAGATTACTGCTTCATTAATTCAATCTTTCATACAACTGATGATTCACATTAGTCTTTGATTGCGGATGTGTAACAGTAGAATGTGGAAACCTCTGCAATTATTTCTACTGAGTCAGCTCCTTAATACAGAGTGCTGGGTCTGGAGCTTTACTCGACTAGGGAGAGGAAAAACAGCAGGTAAATCTGCCCTCCCCAAGGATATACTTTTCATAGCACAAAGCTGCAATAAGGGAGTCAGCTTTATAACTCTGCCACACTGTAGTATAACTGCAAAAGCACCCCATAAATTATTGATGACTGTTGTAAACACAAGGGTGTTGTTTAAAAAGCCTCAAACAATAAAATACACACTCACATATGTGGTGAGCTGGGAAAACCCTTCACCTTTTGAAAAAAAATTTCGGCAATTACTGTGATCGTTTTTATTAGGGCGGCACTGTGGTGTAGTGGTTAGCACATCTGCCTCACAACAAGAAGGTCCTCTGATCAAGTTTGGTTTCCCATCACAGTGCAAAGACATGCACATTAGGCTAATAATAATAATAATAATAATAATAATAATAATAATAATGAAACAGTGTATCATGGACATTTTTACAATCGTTAGCTTGTTATATTACAAATAAGGCTTATTCTCCTTTTCCTGTTTCACATAGCTTTGCAACAACCTAATCATGCATAGTGTGAGCCAACAAGGATTCAGACCTTTAGGTAGACTACCTGTTTTAAACCAGGAATAAAACATTTTCCTGTCTTTTTGGGGAAATATACTGTATGTGTTATGCTAGGTTTATACAGTATATGATACAGGCAAAAAAAAAATATTCAGCCACAGTGACAGCTGATGGATTTTCCCAGACTGCCACACGAATAATGGAGTTTGTAAGGCACCACCGCTCACTTACATGTTTAGACAGATTTTCACTCTTTGAGTCAAGGTCGTACCTGCAGGGAGAAAGAGAAACCTTATTGCAGATTATCTTCACTCAGTCCTCCAGTATAACACACATTCTCCCCTGTAGCTATCAGTACAAGAAATCACAAGGCCTTCACTGGGTTTACACACTCCTATTACTATCTCATGTTTCAATGAGTCACCTTTCACTATTTCCAGGTCTTTATATCGTCCCTCGATCATTTTACATTCTATGCTGTCTTGCTTGGAACCTGTTTGTACCCAAAGAGTGCTCCTGGACAAAGTCACAACTAGATATTTTGCAGCAAGTAAAGCCTATTTTTATATACACAAACTATCCAAATCCACAACTCTTATCACCCAAGACTGGCCAATTTAAATTACACATGTGTACATGTGAGAGTCTGTGCTCTTTTTTAACTTTGTTGAGTAATTCTATAATAGTAGCCCTGACAATAAGAGCAGCAATAATTTAAATCACAGATTTATATTACTGCATGAGATCTAATATGGTATCTTTGCTACAGTAACAGATTATTGCATTCTAACAAAGCAAAATGTATAATTAACAATTATTCACCAAAGGTGAGGTGGATATCACTCAATGCAATTCTATTTTGCGACATCCACCAAACCTGAGGTGAATATTTGTTTTAGTATATACTACACAGGAATAGGAGCAAAAATCCCACTTTAAAATTTGATTTCAATGGTTTATTTTTTACAATAAATAAATAAATAAATAAATAAATAAATAAATAAATAAATAACTATCTACAAGCAACAATATTTGAAATGAAAGTATCTGATGGTAAGAACTCAAATATTGTTTCATTTGTAAGAATTATTATTAAATCTTTCACCCCAAAAAATTGTTGCAGTCAACTGTTGCTCTCAGATTGCGCATCTGCTTGGGTTTATTTAACTGACAAAGCACGTAGTCTGTGTAGTGTATAGTGGAAATGATCTTGTATAATTTAAAACATTTAAATAAAATTAGCCCTGCGATGGCCTGGCAAGCTGTCCAGGGTGTACTCTGCCCTCGGCCAGAGTCGGCTGAGATGGGCGCCAACCTCCGTGCGACCCTAATTATGACCAAGTCGTTCAGAAAATGAATGAATGATAAATAAAATAATAAAAATGTTTTTTAGATTGTATTTACAGAGAAAGTAAGCAAAGATAATTTGAAATAGATTTTTTGAATGTTGTCAGGTAAAGACAGACTGGCATGTGCATTGTTTGAGTAAACAATTCTTATTTCATAGTTATTTTCTGTTAAATAATTAAGTTAGTGTTCTAAAGGTGTGAATTTGAGTGTGAATGGTTGTGTGTGTGTTGCTCTGTGATGGACTGGCGAGCTGTTCAGTGTGTATCCTGCCTTCGTCCAGTGTTGACGGAGATAGGCACCAGCCTCGCCGTGACCGAGTGGATTAAGTGGCTCGGCGAATGCGTGAGTGAATGAGTAATGAATTTATATTTATTATGTTTACACTTACACATGCTGCTTCGTGATTAATCAAATCAAAACAATTTGAAGGATAATTCAAGAGCTTTTTACACACTCTCAGTTACTATGCCTGTAGTGAAAGAAAAGTAAAGATAGAAAAAAAAGATGCAATTTTCCACTGCATGGTGTGTAGTGTTTTCAACTGGCTGATACACACAGAAGATGTGTGCAGCTTTGTGAACTACTTCAATTTCTGCAGCTGAAAGAAAACGATGTATGTGCTTTAATAGCAATAATCTCTCTCTCTCTCTCTCTCTCTCTCTCTCTCTCTCTCTCTCTCTCTCTCTCTCTCTCTCTTTCTCTCTTATGTGTGTGTGTGGGTGCGTGGGTGTGGGTGTGTGAAACTCTGTAAGGGTATAACACACGATACACTCACATGCACATACTGTCGATACTCACAGATCAAATCGTAGGTTCTGCCTCTCTTCAAAAAAGTAATCGAGGATGAATTTTCGAACAAAGTCTGGGTTCAGGGTATTACTGATGGCCTCGGTTCTCCCAAACTCCACGGAACAAATGTACAAATGACAAATACACCAGGTGTATAAATGTTATCACCAACAACATACAACTGTCCTCAACTCATGCTGAAATCTCCTGTTTTACATTTTATGACTTGATTTGGCACAATAATAATTATCTTTGTCTCTTATTGATGTGTACTCTGAGACGTATTCTCAGTAGCAGAAGATGAACATAGATTTTTTGATATACTTCTGATACAAATAAATCAATCAATCAGCTTATGTGCATAAATAAATAATTGACTGTCTTTCCGCAGAATTTGAAATGTATGCGGTTATGAATGTGGATTTCATGACTGGCTACTGTTTTACCCAAATAGTGCTTCGAAAAAGTCACAACTAAATATTTTGCAGCATGTAAACCTGAAGATATGTTGAATGACTGATGTACAACCCAAATTCCAAAAAAGTTGGGATGCTGTGTAATGCTGTGACAAAGATTTCTGGAAGTGTTCCTGAGCTCATGCAGGGATTTGCATGACAGAATCAAACCTGTTTTTAATGCAGTGCCCAGCACCTTCTCCATATTCTTGGAATATTTTGATGATGTTATGTACTGTAGATAATGAGATATTTAAAGATTTAAATTTTACATTGAGGATCATTATTCTGAAATTGTTCCACAGTTTATAGATGCAGTTTTTGCAGATTGTTGAACCTCTGTTCAGATGCTCTTTTTATAGCCATTATAATGTCATGTTACAGACCTGTTGCTATTTAACCAAATTAGTTACAGAATGTTCCTCTATCTGTTTCTTTTTTTGCATCACTTATATTACAGCCTTTTTTTTGTTGCCCTATCCCAACCTTTTTGTGTTTCTGAGATCAAATCAAAAAATGTGCTAATATTTTTCATTAATTATTTCATTCACTTTCTTAGCCGCTTAACCCTACTGAGGGAAACTGGCACCCATCTCAGGTGACTCTGGGCAAGGGTGGGGTACACCCTGAACAGCTCGCCATGCCATTGCAACAACAACACACATACAACCATTCACACTCACTCTCATACCTAGGGGCAATTTGGAAAAGCCAATCAGCATACTGTGCATGTTTTTGGACTGAGAGAGTAAATCGGTATACCCAGAGGAAACCCACGCAAGCACGGGAAGAACATGCAAACTCCACACAGAAACACCCCGAGCATGGAAATCGAACCCAGGACCTTCTTGCTGTGAAGCGAACATGTTAACCACTGTGCCAACATGCGGTCCTCTGTTATTTTTCACGAAAAAGAAAAATGTCTCACCTTTTTTATTCTGTTATAAATAAAATATGGGTTTAATGTGTTTATAAGATCGGAAAACCGCTACATTCTGTTTTTATTTACATTTTACACAGCATCCCAAAGCTTTTGGAATTAATGTTGTATTCACTGAGCTGCCATTTCATATTCTTCTTTAAATAGACACTAACATTTCAAGAGGAGTGTTAAAGATCAGCATTTAATTAGGATTTCAGAACCAGGCAATTACATCACACACACACACACACACAAACATACACACACACACACACACACACACACTCACACTCACCTCTCTCCACTCCCTGCTTGCCACTGTTTGAGTGTAGAGCACGCAAACTGCAGAAATACAGGAATGGAAATACAAGAATGGTAGGTAAGCGATCCCAAGTGAACAGGGGTGAAGTTTTTAGTGTTTGCTTGTCAGCTCAGTAAAGAAACCAAACACATTTACACACAGCAGAAATCTGTGTCAATAACAGGGACACATGCTGAAAAGCAAATCTGAAAAGCAAACAGTCTAGGCTTGTTTGCACATTAAACAAGGTGCAATTGGAAGTACACTGTAGTAGAATTAAACACATTGTTTGAAACATAATGTGGATTCAAACCAATTTATTTGATTTTGATATACCGTATTAATCCCAGAAAGGAAATCAGGCACTGTATTAAACCATCCTAAGTGAGCACATACACTTGGAGTAGTGGGCAGGCACACAGCGGGTTCTGGAGAGCAGTTAGGGTTTAGTTGCTTTTCTTAGGGGCACTTCAGCCATATAGGTGGTGAAAGAGGAAGGTGCTGCTCACACCCCTGCCATCATGCATTTTTCCTGCCAGATCAGGAATCGAATCAAACCGGCTTCTCTAATCTTTAGGCTATAGCTCCCCACATTAACAGTGAGTTCTTCTTGCTTTTATTTTATTCACAGGTAAAAATTAATTGCTGGTTGTTACCAGTTGTTTATTTAATGCATTTCTTTTGACAAGCAACAAAATGTATATACCTATTATAGAAATGTACTTTATTTGTGGTTACATTGTGATTACACACCTCTACATAACTAATGTGGTATACAACTTAACCATGAGCTTTAGGCTGTTTAAAAAAAATTTAACAGTTTAGTCACAGTGAGGATGGAGTGGTGTTAAGTCATCAAGGCACATTCTTAATAGATCAATGTAAAAGTGTTTCAAATGTCAAAAATTATAACATTATAGTGAAAAAACATTATATACCCTGTATACTACAACCCTAAAATTTAACACAATGTGTCTACAACACATATGTTAATTCATACGTATTTATATTAATTCGCTCTACTGTAAGAAAACAAACCCTTGAAATATCCTACACGGCCACTAGCAAATCTTCGCTGGTAAATTCACTCTTGCTGTTATAAGCTGATTTTCTCAGTAGGGTGCTTGACAAGGGTCTGAAATAATTTGGAGGTTCTCTCTTGGTCTGTCCATCTGCTGGGCTGTACTTCCATCAGGGTGCTTCTAAAAATATATCTAATTAAAAGAAGCATTTTCCTCCTCTGATGTGTGATAATCTGTAACCTGCCAGTGACAATGTGCTGCCTTATTAAGCTTTGGAGTGGTCTTGCCTGGGTAGGTGAGATTGTGTGTGTGTGTGTGTGTGTGTGTGTGTGTGTGTGTGTGTGTGTGTGTGTGTGTGTGTGTGTGTGTGTGTG
>JBCNYH010000007.1:15496947-15510158 GCA_039654325.1 Tandanus tandanus | reverse complement strand
TGTGTGTGTGTGTGTGTGTGTGTGTGTGTGTGTGTGTGTGTGTGTGTGTGTGTGTGTGTGTGTGTGTGTAGGAGAGAAGGCAGGCAAACGAGAGAAGAGGGAGAGATTGGATAGAGAGTCAGTGAGTAAAAAAGAGCAAGAGTAAGAGATAGAGCAAAGGGAGATTACGAGAAAATGTAATAGAGTTTCATCTCTTCTACTTTCCATTTCCATCATCCTATCTTTCGCCCCTACTCAGGCCAAAAAAGGGCTGAAAGTAAAAAGCAGCTGTCACACACTTCAGCAAACCGTCTTCATCCCACCATTACGTTACTTTACCCTGTTGTCTGAAAAAAGAATGAAAGGTTTGCAGTTTAACAGCAGCTGAAAAGGTCAAATAAACCCTAATGGGAAGAATCAGCTTAAAACTCATATAGTATGTTTAACATACTGGTCATTTGTGTGTGTGTGTGTGTGTGTGTGTGTGTGTGTGTGTGTGTGTGTGTGTGTGTGTGTGTGTGTGTGTGTGTGTGAAGGCATTAGTGAGTGAAATCAGCCATGCTGTGTGAGTGAATAATGAAAAGCCTGTAGTCACATGCATCTGTATGTTCATTAAAGTTATAAGAAGCTCATCAACAGCTGGAGCATAACAGCTGGATCCCACAACTAAAAGGACCCAAGTACATACAGTCAAACGCACAGCAGGAGATATACAAACTTTTATGAATATGATCACATGGAATAAATATTGTATTTTAATTCAAACATCTTCACTTGCACCCAAAATGAAATGCACACAGGCATGTATACATGGCACTTTGGATACTACGAGATTTATTGAAGCTTACCGTTATTCCTGCTGTTATTTATTCCCCCTCCCCCTTGTCTAGTTCCCTTTTGCCACTGATGTACATCAGGTGTGCCCTTTAATTGATTGTTAATGAGGTGTACCAGGATGAGGAGGAGATTGGAGCTGCTTGCTGATTGGGCTTCTGTTTCACTCTTCACCATAATGAAGGCCAAAAGACAGCACTGGACAGGCAAAGAAGGTTACCATCTGCTCTCTCTCCCAGCCAGCCTTTATTAGTGTAAACTGCAAGTGATGTGAGCTTACTTGATAATTGGTAGGGGTGGGTTTTCTCCTGTTTATGTTAGCCAAGGAACTTTGTCTCTATATATGGAATTGATTTATTTATTTTCATAGGCAAGACTAATGATTTAGGTGTGTCTGACTTTTTGTCTTTTGGAATACTTGTGCTCAGTTATAGTTTTATCGTTTTAGTATTTAAGTTGCAGGTAATGCATAGACCTACATTTTGTACATTTTACTGTTTTATTTTCATTTCAGTGGGCTACTAAACTCTCCTGGGTTAAATATTGACTTGGGGCCTGGAACAGCTTCCCTGGGTGTCCCTGATGATATGGTGCTGCTTACTATTAACACACATCCATATAATGTAACATAACACAGTGCTACCATCTTATACACACCAGCATATTTCTTACAAGGGCGGCATGGTGGCGTAGTGGTTAGCACGTCCATCTCACAGCAAAAAGGCCTGGGCTTGATTCCCAGCTCAGGTGTTTCTGTGTGGAGTTTGCATGTTCTCCCCGTGCTTGTGTGGGTTTCCTCTGGGTACTCTGGTTTTCTCCCACAGTCCAAAAAATTGCACAGTAGGCTAATCGGCTGTTCCAAATTACCCCTAAGTGTGAGTATGAATGGTTGTGTGAGTGTTGGCCCTGGGATGGCCTGGCAAGCTGTCCAGGGTGTACCCCGCCCTCACCCAGAGACGGCCGAGATGGGTGCCAGCCTCCCCCACGACCCTAATTAGGATTAAGTGGCTTAGAAAATGAACAATGATGAACATATTACTTATTCAAGGGAGTTATTAATGCCATCTCAGACACATATCTTACTTCATATAAAATTTTGTTAATATTCATCTTAAAATATATAACAGTTATATTGTCTCTCCTTAGGCTTGAATTGTACTCAAGATGTCGGACTGAGATTTCTCTGTACAAACCTCGTGCTCAGTTAATAAGCAACCTGAGATATCAAACCAATCAGATTGTGCTGTGTGTGTCTACATGTACTACATCTTAACAAAATATGTTACTGTTTTTCTACAGGTCAGAAATGTATTCTGGATGGGTCAGACGTTTGCTTTTGGCCATAACACATATAGTTTTATGTCATCAGTTTGCTCCATCTGAACTCCAGCCTAGCTCTGACTCAAAATCTTTGTACTTACCTTAGCTTTCCTTGTTCCCTGTCTATGTTCAGTGCTCCTTCCTCGTCTCAGCCCAGTACTCCTCTCCAGACTCAAGCACCATTTAATATTATAGCAGGCCGTACGGTGAGATTAGTGAGCCCCAATGACAGTGAGAATTTTTTTACATTTGCACCTATTTGGGTTCTTCACACAAGCACTCCTATTAGTTATTGAGCTAATTTACTGGTGTACACTAATGCTACCATGGGGGTACTGTGTGAGTCTTTATACAACCTCCCTCACCTGAGCTCTGTGTTTATTAAGGTTCCAAATAAATAGGACCCATTTATTAAATTAATATGATAAATTGCACATGTAAATAAGCAAGTACAGATATTACTGTAAAATTTTAAATGGCACATACACAGAGAGAAACTTTGAGAAAATTTCAATGTTGTGTATGCAACCCAAATCAGAAAATGTGGGGTAATATTGAAAATGCAAATAAAAAAGAAAACAGTGATTTTAAATTTTATTTTAGCTTGTATTTCATTGCAGACCTCATGAACCCAAGATATTTCCTGTTTTGATTGATCAACTTCCTTTCATTATTTAATATACATCTACTGCTGTGTAGATGTCTACTGCAACACATTTCAAAAAGGTAGGGACTAGGGTGATTTAGGGCTAATAATGAAGCAAAACAATTAAATAATTATGTGATTTTAAGGAAGTGGTGTCAACAGATAACTGCAATCTTGATTTGATCCCACAAAAAATGCATCCAAGAAAGGTCTAGTATTTGAGGAGCAAAGGATCTTCAGTTTGGGATGACTATGGTAAACCTTTGTTATTTACTACGACATGAAGTTGCATCCAGTAATGCCAGTTAAAACTTTACTGTGCAAAAGGAAGGTTTATGTTAGCTGTGTCCAGAAGCACTGTTCATTTATCTGGATTCAGAGGCATCTGCGATGGTCCTTCACACAGTGGAAATAGGTACTGTGGTTAGTATTACAGGTCTTTTTGGGAAGAAATGGACACGGTGTGTTCTGGACCAAAGACAAAAAGCACCATCCAGACTGTCTGGATCTGGGTCTGTCATGGTATGGGATTGTGTCAGTGCCCTTGGCAAAGGTAACATGCACTTCTGTGGTACAGCATTAATGCAGAGAAATACACTGAGGTTCTCGAGCAACATCTTTTCCAGGGACTCCCATACATATTTCAACAAGTCTATGCAAAACCACATTCTGCAAACATTACAAAGGCAGGACTGTGGAAGAACAGAGTGGGGCTGCTGGACTGGCCTTCCTGCCCTTGCCCCAATAGAGAACATGTGGTGAATTTAAACAAAAAATAAACACAATGACCCCCTTACTGTTCCACATATTAAGACCTGCATGCCAGAAGAAACAAAATATCACCTGAAAAGCTTGGCCACTTCTTGTCACTTGGTGTCTTCTGCCCCAAAATATCTTTTAAGTGTTTTGAGAAGCAATAGCAACATTATAAATTGGGGAAGGGGGTGGTGGGTTGAAGAGAGAAACATGTTCAACTCACAAAGCTTTAAGATGGGGTGCTAAATTCTTTACTAGATCATCTTCAGAAAAGGCAAAAAAAAAAAAAAGCACAGCACTGCCATTAAACCATTTTATTTTTGCCACACAATGGATGTTTCAAGCAAATCGGCCTTTTTAAGCATGTGTATTGGCAATACCACAAATCGGTATACAGTGGGATGGTAATTATACTCAACAATGGTAACAGGTATGATGATTATAGACATCAAACCAAGCACAACAGTCTACACCACAGTCTGTATAATGATCTGCGGTGGTGGGGGTTGTGCTCCATACAAATCATCTCAGCATAAAGTCTCTTGAACTGGAGTTCAGGAAAGAACAACAAATACATGGATCTGTTTTGCCTATGTTCATTAACTGTGCTTGTTTGACTCAGCCTTGACTGTGCCTTTGTCTGTGTTGTCCTGTTTGCCTGATATCTGAAGTATGCTTGTTATTAAGACTGTCTGTTTTTATTCTCTGATACATTGTGTGTGCCATACAACTTTGCCTGTCTGTCTGAGTTTGTCTAATGTGTCAAATTTGTCTGCCTGGTTTATTTTAATAAACTGTTTCATGTGCAACTGCATCCCCATGCTCTCCAGTTCTGCTCATTGTGACACTAAAGAAGAACAACAGCAACAAAAAACCAATCTGCATATATTTTAATAATATATTAAAAAACAGTACAATTAAGGAGCCTCTACCAAATGATAAGCATTTAAATTGAATGAATACTTTAGAAAATTCACGCTACTATAGAGGCCTGTTCCGAACATTTTTGTAAACAATTTTTGATTATAATATAATAAAGCTAATTTTATTTAATATTTACCATAAAGCTGTCTAATCTTTTCACTAGGCACTGATATGCATATAAAATATGCATTATAATTTGTTCAGAATATACTATATTAAGCCTGATTTTCTATGATATCTATATACAGAGTATAAGGTACTGAATCATAATGTCAGTCTCTGAATCCCTCACAGTTAAATATTTCCTCTTCTTCTACTTTACATTCTGCACCAGACTGACCTATGAAAGTTTGTCTCAGAAGCAGCATTCATCAAGTAATCAATATGAATTCATTTGCTGTCAGTTTCTGAATATTCATGAGTAGTAGGAGCTCTCAAAAACACAAGCTTTAAGTTGGAGAGTTGGTTAAGGTACAAATTAGATTATGTGTGTGGTTATTTCCTTTATATACAATATATTGTATTTACAGTATATGGCGAATAATTTGGGGACACCTGACTATCTAGTCCATATGTATTTTTTGAACATGCAGTTCATATTTAGTCCCCCTTTGCTGATAGATTAACCTAGGCTTTGGAGCATGAATTGGACGTTTAGCCACATTTGGGAATTTAGCCACGAATTAGCCACAATGGGAATTTTGTAAATTTACCCTGGATTTACTGGGGCACGATGTCCGCGATCTCCGCAATTTGAGAGAACCGTGATGAGTGTGGGGGGTTGAGGGATTGAATTCCATGCAGGCCAGTAGATTCATATTGGAATTGGTATTTTCATCCTGGAACATGTTGGGCCCCTTAGCTCCAATAAAGTGAAATTATAATGCTTCAGCACACATTTTATACAGTTTATACATATATTTAATTTATTTTATACAGCTGTGGGCTTCCAACTTTGTGTCAACAATTTGAGAAAGGACCAACAGATGGTGTGATGGTTGTGTCCACTATCTTTTGGTCATACAGTGTACATCAAATGGGCTACAAAAGGAAATGACATGCTGGTGGTATAATGAGTGCTGTATTTTATTGATTTTTCTGTTTGTTTCCTCTCTCTCTCTCTCTCTCTCTCTCTCTCTCTCTCTCTCTCTCTCTCTCTCTCTCTTTCTAACTCTCTCAAGGTTTCCTAATGATTTTATAAAAACTCCATACAATGTGTTACATATGCCAGATACAGTATGTGAGATTACAGTATTAGGCTATAATAACCATCAAATACTTTCTTTACATGTTTGAGAACAAAAGAGGGCAATCAGCTGGAGGAGTCAGTGGGCCTCAATCACATGGATTGCTTCACCTAAGGAACACTTTCTCCAGTACCAAGGCCTGTTGCAAAACATAAAAACACTTGAGCGTTCAAGAAGGTGTGAGGATAATTCAAAACAGGAGTTCACCACTGGAGTGCACTTAAACATGGGCTAACACAATACTCACAGCTACACCCTAATATCTGCCTTATTAAAGAAAAATAATATAAAGATTATATCTTCAAGAGTATTACGTGATTCAATAAATTCTTCACGAGTGTTTTGTCCCCAGGCTTGCTCCAATTGATTACTGGCAACAACAGAAAAAAATAGGAGAGAAACATGAGAATATATGTGCCCCCAAAAAGAGAGTGAAACATTAGCAATGCAACTGCAGTAAAACTACACCAGACTGAATATTAAAGTAAATAAAACATTAAATATCACTTTCAGAAAAAAGGTTCCGCAAAACACTCCTAATAGCAGTTCCCATTAAGATGTGCTCTTCTAGGGAACATCTAAAAACCTGCTAATTAAAATTAATTTCGATTTATTGGCACCCTTTGAAAATTAATTTGTTCATTCATTTTCCAATATTGATATTATCCAATGTTTTGTAGGAAAAGGTGTGCTTATGTCTATAGGAGTGTATTACAATGCCATACCTGATTCCACATCTGTTTATAGTTTAAAACCTTCACATCAGTGTGTGTATTCTGATTTGAGCCCAAAATGGGCAAAGACAGCAAGTGAGATGTGCATGGGATTTTCTTTACTAATTCTACTCACACCTATTATTTTTGAGGCATTCATTATAATGTTACCAACAGACCAACATGCATATTCATGTAAAACAGAGCATAACATAAAATGCTTAAATTCACTCTAAATGAAAAAATCATACACACACACATGCTGATTTGTCACAAAGTAAATCAGCAACTTTATCTGAATTGCTGTTGATGTATTATGATTGCTTGCCACATTCATGTTCAGGCTGGTGTGCTCTGTAGATGAAATATAATTTATTACTGATTACTGATTCCGGGTTATTTTGCATCCCACTGAGTAAAGTAAACACAGATATGTTTTTTCACTAAGATTTCAGTATAAAATATCATTCACTGCTGGGAATAATAATGACTACAGAGTAACTGAGGTCCACTCAAACAACCAACTATACCGAGCTATTTTTGGCACAAGAGGACTGAAATAAACATGACGTCACAAATGTAGCATTTGGATTCTTTTTTATATACCAATCCAGCGTAAAATGGTGCAATTACATTAAGGATCACTCAAGCACAGCATAAAGAGATGTTATGTGAGACTTATGAAAGGTATTGAAGAGAAGGCTTACTTGGATCAGATTTGGAGAAAGTGTCTCTGTCCAGAAGGTTTCTGGAAAAATAGAGAAGAAAAAAAATCAGGAGAATAGAAGAATGGTTCAATACACAACTATTCTGTAATGTGACAGTGGGCATAAGCTTGTAGGTAGAATCCATAACCTCAAACTGTATACACAATGCAGCTTAGATTCACATATAAGCATGTGTAATGAAAAAATAGGAATCAACAATGAAAATATGTACCGGATTACAGAAATGCAAAGTCCTCAACAGATACACATGGGAATGAATAGTCATTTGATGAGGCATGTAACTTTATGGCCAACCCAAAACTGCAGGGTTTTAAAACTGGCTCTCAAGATTTGTATTCAGAACCACAGAAGCCTTTTTAAAGCTAGGAAAGAAAATGTATTGTTTAGAAGTGGTTTTTATTTTTAAATTTCTTGACATCAAAATAACAAATAATAAATAAAATTCTCTGACAATAAAAATAAAAAAGTTATCTGTGGCAGTCGCAGGGCTGTAAAAGGTGCATCCAATCATTACATTCAGTTCAAATAAAATGACTGAATGGCCTACCTGACTGGCTACCAACCTATGCAAACATCATAGTAGAGAAGGAGCAGGGAGGAGTGAGATTATTCGGTGGGATTAAAAAAAAAAAAACTAGCTTAGTCTCGCAGTTTTCTCCAAAGTTACCTACTATAACTTCAACTCACTCACTCACTCATTTGCCGAAGTGCTTAATCCTATTAGGGTCACAGACTGCTGGAGCCTATCTCAGCCGACACCAGTCCAAGGAAGGGCCAACACTTATAACCCTTCACACTCACATCCACAGATAGGGACTGCCATTTATCCTGTGCATGTCTTTGGACTGTCGGAGAAAACCCACGCAAGCACAGGAAGAACATGCAAACTCCACACAGAATTGCCCAATCCCAGGACTTGAACCCATGACCTTCTTATTGTGAGGTGGACATGTTAACCACTATGCCACCATGCTGCCCTTCTAGCTATAACTGCCAAAAAAAAACGCATTTATTACTTCAGAACTTTTCTGTTATTAATTTCCATAGAGAACACACCATTAGATTCGCTTAGAGATTCCTGTAGACAAAAAATTTAGTTTTTGACTTATTTCAATTTTGGATTTAAATGTGAATTAAAACAACTCGATTTATGTGGCAGGTGGCAACTCTAAGAGCCCATAATAAATATATCAACTTTAAAAATGCTACATTTTCAGTGATTTTTCCCTGTAGCACAATGTAAAATTTATGGACCCTGAACACACTCTCCATATGGCACATATGCAAGGTTGAAAGAGAATGACCCAGAATGTGCCATCTCCCCTCTTTTTGCAGTCCTACATTATAGCATAAAGCTTTCATGACTGTTTCTCAGGCTGGAATGCATTTTTAGAGTCAGGAAAAGACAATATTACTTATTCAAGGCCACATTAAAAAAATCAGTAATGATGTGAAAGCCACAAGAAAGTTAAGATTATTTAGGCCAATTTTGCCAATTTCTATGGAAACATAATGCATCTGAAAGGAACTGAAATCCATGTGGTTGTGGGAGCTACTGATGTGGAGTGATGCATCTAGAACAGCAAGCCAAAGGAAGGCTTATGGCCAGAGGAATTCTGTCAGTGCATATGCACGACTTCTCTCCTCTATTACACCATGGAAACTGATAACAAGTGATAGCTGGCTCCTCCGTGCTAAACAGGGTGTTTGTTCCACCATTATAGGCCAAACTGATTTTATGACACATCACTGAAAAGGGACACACTACAGCTTATCTGTCAAAAGTTAAATGCCTATTTGTAAGTATATTAAGGATCCTCTGCAGCATTTAATAAGGTAATTATACTAATCTAAAATAATAAGGTACTTCAAAAAGCCATATCAGCTACTTTACTGATTTCAGGTGCATTTCAAACAGCATGTCATATACTATGCAGAATACTAGTGAGAACTGAGAACTTACTCAACATTCATGGGAACTGAACGCTCAACATTTATGGCTCTTTCAACACTTACAACACCATTATCAGAGTCTATCAGAGCTTATACAGAAAGAGAGAAAGTCTGTTGAGAATCTTTCTCATGAAAGATTTACACTTGCATCCTACCACAAAACAGCACATTTCCATTTAAGATCCCCGAACAGCCGAGTCCTGCCCTATAATACAAAATACTATATTCAGTATATCAGGAGCCTCTGGAAACATAAAGCTTTATTAAATTAGTCGTTATACCTGATCTCATGAGACATTTATATGATGTTTGATTGTGGCTACATTTTCTGCCCTGCTGCACAAACCAAGTTGGAAGAAAATAGGATGATGGAATGATGCTAAGCTCATTCTTAATATATGCAACTCATAGCGGAGCACCGCACGAGCATAGCACCATTGATAAGGAAAAAGCACCTGACCATCGAGTTGGTTGTGGAACGTAAAGACATTTTCGTCAATTTTCCTTATATAATTGTACTCAACAAGCCAAATGAATATGGCTTTCAACTACTATATATAGATGAAAGTGCCCAAGTTTGGTTGCAATAGGTGGTTCCCTTTCTGAGATATGATTTTTTTGTTTGTTTTTTTTCTTAATAAAATGTATAGCGTATGTCTGTCCGTCTCTACGTCCTCCGTCCCTCTGTGCTTCCGGCATTTGTGTACACATGGGAACCCTGTGTAATTCTTTGAGAATTTTATATCTCGTAGAAGGAAAAACGTAAAAAAAACACAACAATTCTGAGAGTAACATAGAGAACAAAAGGCGTATAATACTCGGATCATGTGATGTGAGGTCATTGTTAATGATGTGAAAAAATAAACATCTAATGATATTCTTGTGTTATTGAAATGTTCTCTAAACCTATGTGTACTTCACATGTCGGGACTAAGATTGCATGTTTGGTTACCTCATTTTTATACCCTTCTATAAACAAGTTATTAAAATTAATTAATCTTGATATACATAGGATACATGTATGGGGTTTGAGAGTTCCCACTAAAAACTTGTCAAGAAAGGGTTGTGCTGCTGAAAAAAGTTTCTCCCACACTTCACCCAAAGAAATCTGCATATCTTACTTATAATTATTTTCAAATCTTTGGAGGAAAAGAAAGACCTGGCTTTGAAGTCTGCTGCTGTAAGGATAGAGATTAGCATTTCAAAACATAGGACATGAAACCTGCATTAATGAGGATGTATATACATGCATTATGGAATTAATGATATAGCCTGAAGAAGAAGTCTGTGGGTTCTGTCCCATTTCAATGTTAATATATTTCATATCTACTTTCAATATTCAAAACACTTACAGATACAAAGTAGTATTTACTGGTAGTATGTTGCGTGACAAGAGTGGAAAGGTCCAAATTTCTTAAATAAATGACCTATCTTGACCGCCTAAATGGTCAGAGAATCTCAGCCGACAATGAGCAAAGGTGGGGTACAGCCCTAACAGCCCGCCAGTCCATCGCAGGGGACTTATTATGTACACAAAAGATATAATTAAAATCCAAAGGTGAGCTCAGCCATGAGGAACATATTCATCCTAGATGTGATTTGTTTACAGTCAGATAGATAAGGTCAGCCAGCTGGGTTACAGGCTGGCTGTCACCTGCAACTGCAATCTGATGAACACAAGAATGCTATTTCTCCACTCTTTTCTTTATACTGCCTTCTTTTTGTCACTTTTTTTTATACTTTGTTATCCCAACTCTGTCTAAAATCAGCTTCTATAATAAAAAATCATGAGGTGCACAATTATTCCATTATTCCATAATGATGGAAAATCATTTTTAGTACTTAACTAATCCATAAAGCTAATATCCCTATCTCATTATGCCTGTAAATATTATATATACAGATTCCAGTTTGGCCAGGATTTCATTACATCACAGTTTTGTTTTTGTTTTTTTGTTTTTTGTGCCTTTTTTGCATTTCTTTTAAACACTATGCACAAGTACCGCGATAAAAAGGGACCATTTTCTGTCATTCTAAATGGACAAAAAAAAAAAATCATAAAATTATAGAAAGTGTTTGCTAGATAAAGCTGTTAAATATCCCTGTTCAGTAAAATGATAAAAAAAAAAAAAAAAAAAAGCATATTAATGAAATACCTCCATCCTGTTAGACGGCCCAGGTAACAAGAAGCTTACTTATCTGAGTAATAGTCTTAAAGATGACATCAGTGACAGGATGGTGGTGAGCAGAACTTTTTTAAAGTATACATATTAAAGAGATATCATCCATTGCTGTCAGCTGCCCATTAGGAGGTACTGTAGAACATACTGTCATTTAATATTATATCCAGTTATAGAGGCTTTTAACACGAACATGTAGACTTTTACATGAGTTGACAGTGGTATTTTTCCAATACAGTTTGTTTCAAGTACTCTCGCAAATAGTCCTCTCGCAAATTAAAACATTACTATTTCTTTTTTTTTTTTTTGCACAATAGAGACATTATGTTAATAACGTTTTAAATAGACAAACTGCATTATCATGAAGCCCAACTACTTGGTCTTGGGGGTGATACACAGTCTTAAGATTTGGTGTGCTCTTTGGTGCAGCTTCAAAGTTTTACTCATGGTACCTTTCTCCTTTCTCTGTTTTCATGTACTGACCAGACGACTACAATGCTGCAGTCTTCAATAGACTACACATGGAAATAAAGACACTCCTTTCCTCTTGACTAATAAAAGGATAAAAAAAAGAAGAAGCCTTTATTGGTCACACATACATTGCAGAACGGTGAAATGCTTTTCCTTGCATATCTCTGCTTTTTAGGAAGCTGGGGTCAGAGAACAGGGTTAACCATAAAACAGCCCCCGAGAAAAGAGTAATTTGAGGTCCTTGCTCAGCCCAACTGCATTAGTGATGCCTGGGCTTGAATACCCATCCTTCTGATTAGCAAAGCAGACCTTTAACCACTGAGCCACCACTTCCCTAAGGGTAGAAACACAGCTTCTTTAATTATAGGAGTTTAACATGCATCTAACATTGGCTTAAAGCTAAGGAGTTACTGCAGTTGTTTGGAGCTATAATACCTGAGGTCAGAGAATAAACAAGAATACATGTGCAGTACAGTAATATGTACATTTATCATGTTATATCTGGTACACTCCTAGCCTGTGACAGGTTGGCAGCAATGCTAGTTCTGCATTTTATTCAATTTTGGACTTTGCAAGGCAGGATCAGCAATTTTAGGTCAGAACATTTTTTCAAATCTGGCCCATTTACTCTAACATTCTGGCAGCATCACTAGTTATTTGCTCAGAATAAAACTCAGTGTCAGTAATAAAAAAAAAGAAAGAAAGAAAAAAGAAAAAGAAAATAATAATAATAACAATAATATGAATCACTAACATACAACCAACCAGGACAATCATACCTGTCAATTATTTTGCCTGTCAATGCAGAAGGCTCTGCCTCATACACTAACATTCATGCAGTCTAGCCTACCACAGTATTTAAAAACAAACAAAAAAGTAGAATATTCAGAATATAACAGTAAGTCCATAATTATAAGCAATTCTTTTAAACCTTAAAATTTAATTTCAATAAATTAATTTGATTTAATCTAAATACTTTTATTCTTTATTCTTACATGTGTTAATGTAAAATTGTCAAGTAACAATTCAATTACGTTACATTTAATGATCACCAATGTTAAATATTAACAATAATAAATAGACAAATTACTGGTGCTGGAGATTCAACCGCTAACTGCTAGTGGACTGGAGAAAATGAGGCTGTATAAACTGATACAGGATCGATTTGGTTATGTCAGTAGAAAAAACATTGCTATATTTATTCACATAAATATATAAATAATTTATATATATAATATACAATAAATATTTATATCACATTGAAATCACAATAGCTTTACCACAATTATTCATTTCAGACTGTCAGTATTTTCCTGTTAAATACTTTCTCAAATACTAGCAATCTTTCTCCAGAATTGATGACTCTCTTTTTTTTTACACTACTGGCAAGCCAAATATTTAGTAATAATAATACTAATAATAATCATAATAATAATAATAATAATAATGATATATATATA
>JBCNYH010000007.1:15459343-15495656 GCA_039654325.1 Tandanus tandanus | reverse complement strand
TAGAAAACCAGTCCATAAACAACCAGTACATAGAAAACCACTACATAGAAAACCAGTTCATAAACAACCAGTAGATAAAAAACCACTACATAGAAAACCAGTCCATAAACAACCAGTACATAGAAAACCACTACATAGAAAACCAGTTCATAAACAACCAGTAGATAGAAAACCACTACACAGAAAACCAGTCCATAAACAACCAGTACATAGAAAACCAGTACATAGAAAACCAGTCCATAGACAACCACTACATAGAAAACCAGTACACTGAAAACCAGTACATATAAAACCAGTACATAGAAAAACAGTCCATAGACAACGACTACTTAGAAAACCATTTCATAGACAACCAGCACATAAACAACCAGTACATTCAAAAACAGTACATAGACAACCAGAAAACCAGTACATAGGCCGACACTACATACACAACCAGTACATAGAAAACCAGTACATAGGCACCCAGTACAGAGAAAACCAGTACATAAACAGTGACTACATAGAAAACCAGTACAGAGAAAACCAGTACATAGGCACCCAGTACATAGACAACCAGTACAGAGAAAACCACTACATAAACAGTGACTACATAGAAAACCAGTACAGAGAAAACCAGTACATAGGCACCCAGTACATAGACAACCAGTACAGAGAAAACCACTACATAAACAGTGACTACATAGAAAACCAGTACAGATAAAACCGGTACATAGAAGACAACTACACAGAAAACCAATACATAGAAAACCAGTACAGAGAAAACCAATGAATTACTGCAGCCTGCAACTTCTTAACACACACCAGCTGAGGATACCAGCAGAAAACAGAAAAGAAAAGAATAACTGAGAAGTCAGTAAACATGCTGTAATGTGAAAAAGCGTGATGAGGCGACATCTGTATTCTCGGGAGTACAGAGGCTCCCATCCAACACCACACGGAGGAGGATCTGGTAAACGCGGCTACGCGTCTCAGTGGACTAAATGTGGCAGGAAAACAGAACAGAAATACTGATACAGGTCACATATCACCCTGAAAACATCTGCACCTGCAGTGCAGCGGTTTACACCTGTGCCCTCTGTGTGCAGCGGAAATTTCCTGCCAGATGTGTCCGCGTGCGCCCGTGACAGAAAGCAGCCAGAGCGCGCGCGCGTCACTCACCTGCACGACACCGTGAGCTCAACTTTGGTGGCGGGAATGGCAGAGATGAGAGGCTCCCAGTCACCGATACTAGCCAAATTCGGGAAACTGTTGGTCGAAGACATGGCTTCGTGTGGCACTAAGAGAGCTTTTGGTGAGGAGAGCTCCTTTCCATCCTTGGTGCCGCTGTGGGTCGGCGGACACGCGCGCTACGTCACAGGCGAGCTGCTGGTAATTCAGGAGAGAGAGAGAGAGAGAGAGAGAGAGAGAGAGAGAGAGAGAGAGGCGTGAGCACCGTTTTACTCCCTACTCCTTTTACAAGAAACCCTTGGCCTGTAATATTATGTACATCCTTAGGCTATGAATTAGTGTACCACAATAGAAATTATAAAATGTCAACAATAAGACACTAGTGGTGCACACAGAACATCTACAACAAAGTAAAAGGACCATCAGAGGATCACTAAGAATAGGGCATGTTTGGGTGACATCTTGGCATCTGTCTTGTTTTGGTATGTGTATATCAGGTGCTGCAGATTTACCTCATTTTCAGGTCTACCCCCTCAGAAATCAAGACACGTTACCTTGGTCCAGGTGTGCTATCATCAAAAGTTAAATGCTTTATACCTTTAGAATGTAAGTAGGGCGGAACAGTGGCGTAGTCATTAGCACGTCCTCTTCACAGCAAGGGTTCGAGTCTTCTGTGTGGAGTCTGCATGTTCTTCCTGTGTTTGTGTGAGTTTCCTCCAGGGAAAACCAGTTTCCTCCCACAGTCCAAAGACACGCACATTGAGCTAATTGGCTGTTTCTAATTGAACCAAGGTGTGAGTGTGAGTGTGAATGGTTTTGTGTGTGTTGGCCCTGCAATGGTCTGGCGACCTGTTCAGGGTTCCCCCAGCCTTCACCCAGTGTCGGCTGAGATTCTCTCCAGCTTCCCTGCGACCCTAATAAGATTAAGCAGTTCGGAAAATGAGTAAGTGAGTGAGAGTGAGTATGTAAGTATCGCTGTGCAGTACATGGGAAAGTGCATGTAGTGTAGCATTAAGTAGTTTTCAGAGTACGACTTGCATCAGTGGTCCATCAGGTCCAATTATGTACCTTATGTAGGTTTTTTCTTTCTTTTCTAAGACATAAAGATACATACCAAAGGCTACAAAAGATGTACCCTTGAGGCTCCATCCCAGCAATAAGGAGAAGAACTTTATTTCTAATAGTGTGTGTACCCTTACAGGCCACTTTATTAAAGTAATTATAATACTGTGGCAGAAGGAGTTAGAGCACATCTTTATAGATCATGTGCGCTATTTTTAGTGATGCTGCAGATGATTCACAACTCCTTATTATGATGTACAATCATTTCTGTAATGGGGTCCACTGCATTCACACAGATTAAAAAGGACGACACTATAAGTGCCGGACTCCAACGGATTTCGTCACTGGTGGTATTAACTTTGTAAATGCTGATACATTTAATCTTGGTAGTCCAGTCACTGAAGACTGTTCACTCAAAGAAGAAATCAATACCCACATTCAGGAAACATCATCTCCCTTTGTTTGACTGGGAAAAGAGCGATCATTTTCACAGAACTCAGCACAAAACCAAAATCAAAGTCTACTCAAATTTATCCTACGGCAAGGAGACCTGGACCCTCTACCATCACCAAGTATGCCAATTTAGAGTCATTCCATCAGCAGCACCTCAGGATGACATTAAAGAGCGCTTTCAGGTGTAGTGAACACTTGGAACACTGTTGTCAATGAGGAAAAAAAAATCCACTCTCTCTCCTTTGCGAAAGCACATAATCCTACTACAAGGATCGTGGGGAGGCTGGAGCCTACCTCAGCCAACACTGGGCAAAGGTGGGTACACCATGAACAGTTCGCCAGACCATTGCAGGGCAACACACAAACATTCACATTCACACTCGCACTCACACCCAGGGGCAATTTGGAACAGTTAATTAGCCTAATGTGCATGTCTTTTGAACATACTCCACACAGAAACTGTGAGGCGGACCAAAATGCAGAAACCAAATAAACCTCAAAAGAATAAAAAAAATTAATTTAAAAAACCCAGATAAAAGTAAACAAAAAAAAAATAATGAAGCAAATGCTGTTCTATAATGTAATAATTCTTGTTTTTATTTATTTTTTATTTTTTTTTTTTATATATTTTTTTGCATTATTAGACCTCAGCACTCTTAATGATTAGACATGTCTGGTTGCTGTTTAGAGTTTCTCAATTCAGCAGTGATATTAAAATAGCAACAACAACAATAACAAAAACTCTAAGATGAGTAAGAGTCCATGAGTCCACCAGCCAAATTGGTCAGTGGTGGTCATATGGAGGTTCTTTTTCATTAAAGGTCAGACTAGGGAGGGGCTGACAAATCAACTACATTCACAAAGCAATCACACAGTGTGTTCATGTGTACCCAGTTAAATGTGCAATGCAGCACAATTCCTAGGTCTTTCTGTTCATTAATTAAAATTAATACATCAAAATTTTCTGCTTGTGCTGTTACTATCTAAGACATCAATAAAGTAAAATAAACAGGAATTCTTGAGATGGCTGAGATGCGTGACTCATCATAAATTCCATCATGAAGGGAGAGAAAATTGGCCTCTGACCTTATGCATCATTGCCTTCTTTTCCTCATGCATGTATGGTGACATACTGAGGCCACATTCTATATTTAACTTAACACATTTTAAAATGTTAATACCGATGCCCCTGCTAGTCACCACTGCGAAAAAGCATTTCTCGAACTCTCACATCAAGTGACATCATCCACACTGCACAAAGCCAATGATGGCTTCTTGGTATCCATGGGTAGTGAGCAGAATTAAGCTTTGTGATTTCTGTTCGGTTGCAATCAGATCTTGCATTAGCATGGCAACCGCAATCTAAATGTTAATGAAGGATTCATTGAAAGTTTATTGAAATGTTACGCAAAAACTCCAACTGAGAGTAATCAGACAAATGAGATCTAATGAGATTCGATCATTGGTCTAAAATCAGTCACTAACGAATTGAAGGTTCCTAACAGCTCACATGCATGCTCATGAGTCTTAATGAATGACATCGGGGAGATGCCTGTGGTCACCCAGAGGCAAAGAGCAGCTTGCCAGATTTTACAGTAGAAAGATTTCTTTGCATACCAATGCTGTGGATTTAATGGAACAGACTGAAACATTATTAGAGTTTTCATGTTTTATTCAGAACTGCAAAGGAAACTTAGAGTAGTACGAGCCACAATGAGAAGTATGCACAGAAGATAAATTAAAAATAAATGTAGAGAAGATTAGACAACTTTGACAGCATGGAGCAACTTCTACCAGAGAAAATGCCTGTTATACATTTGTAATAAATAATTCACCCACACAGATGAGTTAAACATGATGATGGGTCAGGTGTACATTTTGACATTGCCATTCAGACAGGAATTTAAAAAAAACCTTGAAAGAGAATAAAGGTGATAAATATTTCACCTTCACTATAATGGTCATGCTTTTGTTATGAGGACTATGCCATAGAACAAGCAGTCGGCATAGAATGACAGTCTAGCCTTTTATTCAGCTGCTACACTGTCATGAACCCAGGTGCAACAACATTCTGACAATATTGAGAGCCAAGCAAGACAGGAGACAAGCACCTGCATGGTGATGAATAATACAGATTCTTACAAAAGAACGAAAGTGTCCACGTGGTTGATTCTTCAAGTATAAGCCAGACTCACACACATATAAATGGTATATTAGAAGTAATGGGATCAGCTACAGGGTTACAGGAACAGAGGTAAAGACCTCCCTCCAGTGGGCAAAACACTTTACTGCTGCAAAGATCACACAAGGGTTAGTTAGGCATGACTACACTGCAAAGCCCTGGTCTGTGCCACATAAATGACCACAACAGCTTGGTAGAAGGTTTTGCAGTGTCCAGTGAATCAAACTGACACTCACACGCACGCACAGGCACACGGTGGCATGGGAATTTGGCAGATGGCATTTAATTTATGTGGCATCTGACATTTAGCTTGCGAAGATGTCAGTCAGCTACAAACCCAGCTAAAACCCAGGACATAATCACATTCAGTGAGGAGAATACCTCAAACCATCAGTACACAGTTCTTTCCTTCAGAACGAAAGGTTAAACTGACGTACTGCATTCCTCGTTATTATTCTCAAATCCTGGTCTCCCGATTCTGATAAAAGCCCAGGGCTTCCCTGTTTGTTAGCTACAAGCTAAGACAACATGATTGCACAATGTACTGGACTTATTTACTGTAATTTCATACACCAACACTACTCAGGCTATATATGTACTTATTTCACAGATGAACACGAATAAATGTGACAGAAATAGAAGCAGGTGGATATGTACACCAAGCACACCGAGACCACTGCACTCCTCTTAAATCTACATACATACGCACAGTACAGGAAGTAGTACGTGTATATACTGTAGGTTTCGAAGCTAGTACAACCTCAGCCAGGTGTTAAGGAGAAGGCTGCAAGGTCATTTAACACTAGAGCTGAATAAAAACTTGAGAAAATAGACCTAGCAAGCTAAATTGTTTTATTTGAGTAGGTTCAATTTGATTGGTGAAGATAAATTAACTGTAACTTACCTAACTTTCCACAGATTTTCAGGATAACATGTCTCAGGCTTAGTTATTACATTACCAAGAGGACTAGGATTACTGAGAGAGAGAGCTATGTTTGACGAAATATAGAAGGTTATGGGCTTGATCATGAAGTTATTCCTGGAAGAGTAATCTCTCTTACCAGTTAAGATCATTTTAACATGAGAGTACCTGACAGGAAAGTCTGAAAATCAATAAGAACACCTTCACAAGTAAAACTAGTCCAGTTTGAGTACGGATTAAGACAACGAGAGAGAGAGAAACATTCTATATCCACAGAATGTATATTATTGTCGTTATTAATAAGTTAATGGTTGTAGTACAGCTGAGCTCCACACTTTGGTCACCAATGATTTTCATACTGAAACATATTGACAAAAATTTAAAGGCATGGTGATTCCAGTTAGTCCATTTAACGCAAAGCTACAGCTATTCAGTATGTATCATGTGTATAAAGCGCCCAGTGCTTGTGCAAAGTTTTAGAAGCACGAGATTATACACGAGCTCAGATAACCGGCCTACTGAAGCCAGCCTCAGACAATCCGGTCCCTTTTCTCCCTTAATATACAACTAAACCCCGTGCAGCAGGGTTCTCCCAGTGGTTAATCAGAATCAATATGGACGAGTTGCAGACTCTAATTAGGCTTTACTGTGTATTGAGATTTGTGTATGCTCTCTTCCGTAGCATTGATGCACTATTAAGACACGTTTCTGGACCACACAAGAAAAGTAGCCGTGGTAAAGTAGCAGATTTCAGTCAGTTTACATCCACGTTTACTCAGGCATTATTCTTCTTTGTTTGGTATACATCAGACATCCTGTTTTGGTGGGCGAGGACAAAGTACAAGAAGAAGTTAGCTGCATGAGACACAAGAGGACAGTCAGTTGCTGCCAGGTTCATCAGTAACATCAGTCACGTCAGTGCTGTCCAGACCCCCTCTCGCACGCCAGATCTTCACTGTCCGGTCACTGTGCAGGCAGAGGGAAAAAGGCTTGTTACATTATTGTGTTGTAGAGCTGATTTCTATTAAATCTATTACAATGCGTCAAACATTTCATATAGAAATATAAACTAGACACTGCTACAGCATTTGTCTGACATAAACTATGGAATTGTGCCACATTTATAAGAAATGAAAATGAAGGCAATGTAACTATAATTTTATTATGAGCTTTGATATTTCAAATTAGTTTTTATTTGCTTGCTTTCAGTGTTATTTGTTCTTGCTGATATTCTGCTAGATTTTAGATTTCATAGATGACTCAGCATCAAAGTAAAAAAACAACTTCAGCTCTGCCATCTTCAATTTGCAGAAATATAGACTCATGACAAAATAAGTACATCCCATGGAATTTTTTTTTTAAACAAACAAACAATCCAACCTCTTTGATCCAGTGCAAACAGATAAAGGTGATCTGCTCCAACAAATTACATTTTGTAGTCATTTTCATTATTTAAACTAGTAGAAACACTCAAAGAGTGAGGTACACGCAGCATGAATAATGTAGCAACTATGCCCTTTATGGTTACTGATTTATTACCAGTATGCTCATCTTAAGATATGTAAGTCTATATATTTTTCCTTTTAGTGCTCAGTAGTAACATTGCCTGTACAATCCTGTGACCTTGAGTTTGACCTTTTGGGGTCACTCAAGGCCAAATGAGATTATGCCGTTTGAAAACATGTACACTGTTTCCTATCTACCCCTTCATGCATCAATGGGTCTACGTCACTGGAGCCTATTTCACCAACTCTTCACACTCACACTTGGGGAAAATTTAGAGCAGACAACTAGTCTGAAGTGCAAGTCTTTTGGCTGTGGGATGAAACCGGAGTACCCGGAGGAAACCCATGCAAGCATGGAGATAACGTCCAAATTCCACATAGAAATGCCTTCGCCAAGCCCAGGACTTGAACCCAGGACCCTCACGCTAACCACTGACTCCCTTGAAAAGTACATCTAAATAATAAAATGTATTACTTAATATTCTACACGTATTTTATTTAATTTTTTTAAATTTTATAATTTTAACTTTTATATGGAAAAGGTTAGTGTACACATACAACATCAATCTCCTTCACAAACATTCACCCATATACATTTCAGTTTTTCATTCTACACTGACGTATAGTATACAATTCAATGTAGTGTATTTTCTTAAAGTGTCTCCAACTGTTAGCTAAATACATTTTTATTCTCTTTTCACTTATGTTGGTCTTTTTTAGTTTAAGAAAAAAATTACATGTAATGAATAGTATATCAAGTGAAAGGAAAAAAGTGGATATAAACCATTTATTGGCGGATTATTTGCTGCTGAAGACATAATTATTATAAATAGGTAATGTGTGTGTGTGTGTGTGTGTGTGTGTGTGTTAGTTACTTACTCAGATGCAGTAAACAATAAGCTGGTGTTAGTAGAAATACTGTTGATGGGGCTCTCGTGTCCCCGGAGTTCTCCGAGCGCGCTCAGTGTGTCCGTATGCCAGAGTTTCAACACTCCTCCTCTACAGCCGCTCAGCAGGGCAGGAGAACCTGGCACAACGCCCAGTGCACACACCCAGTCCCGATGAGCATTAGGGACTTGCTGCTCAAATACATTGCCACACACAAACACACACACACTTCAGTTTTCTAATCCAATACAAGCACTAATACAAAGAGAGCCGACTCAAAAATACTAAAAATACTTCAGTCTCAGCTGTTTTATTGATTTGGCCTTATAATTTACATGCAGCACTGCAGCCTTTACAGAATCCACTAAGTGCATGACTGAGCAATAATCCTCTATCTGGCCTACAACAGGGGGCTTTTTGATTTATTGACCTTACCTGCAGTAGGTCTTTGCGAGCCAGGTCCCATTTTTTGATGCCATTGTCCCTGGAGCCACTGAACAGACAGTCCCCCTGCACCACCACTGATTCGATGCCATCATAGTGTGGAGGCTCGAAGTTATGCGTAGGACTGATGCTGCCTAGAGCTCCTTCTGTTACATCAAACATCTACAAATAGACAACAAGGGATGGAAACAAATTAGTCAGTGTTTACAATTCTCTCTTGAAAAAATATCCATTTATTTATGCAAGTTTTTAGAATATGTCATCAGGATTAGTTCACTCTGCTGAACCACCGGGTTAAGGTTATCAAATAAATTTTGCAGCAGAATATTGAAGTCTTTTACACATAATTGCAATACATGGCATTCATAAAATGGCCCTTATTCATTAAGCTGTGTATGATCAAAACAGATGAGCAGACAGATCACTGTGGAGTTTAAAACACCACCTATCTGGCAAGACACACACCTTGATGTAATGATCCTTGGAGCCGGTGATGACCAGATCTTGGCCATTGCCCGAGTGATCAACAGTCAAACACATGACTGGGCCTAGATGACCTGTAAGTTTTCCTGTTGAGACAAACCTTAAGACAGAAGTGCAAGAAAGAAAATGCATTAGATTCCAGCCACCAAATTGAAACAATATTAAGAAATACTGTATAAGTCTATATTATGTTATGTCACCATTTTTTAACGCCAACATATAAGCAGCTCTAGTAGGTCACGCTTCTAGGTAATCAGAGGAGGTGTACCTTCTAATGTCCCACATACGGACAGAATTCCCAGCTGCCACATACAGCATTGTGCCTGTAGGGTTAAGGGCAATCTGGTTGATCTGATTTTCTCCAGCAGCTGTAGTCACTGTACGGCTGGTGTTAGCTGCACACACATCGCCTGTGCTCACCTGACCAGAGGATCTAAAAAAGAAAAGGAAATGAATTATGTCTATGGCCAGTAAAATCAGCAGTTATAAGAGTTATACTTGTCGGAAATCACAACATACTGTGCAGTGGATTGCAAAAGATTTAAACCCTTCCTGAAATTGATCAGATTTGTGTGAATAATAAATACTAAATACACGTATCCTTTTTCGCACATCTTGTGTTACATTATTATTGCATTACCTCTATATCATACAGTAATTTCTATTTCCATTGAATTAGACTGGTACTAATATTACTCAATAAGATTTTCTTTACCATTCGTTGTTTAAAAAAATTTTGTAACTCATTTTTGTAATGTCTGTGCATTCTAAATGATTTCTAGGAGATAATTTAAAAACAGTCTATATCAAATAATAATATAAAGTTCAGAGTAGTTTTAGCTAACATACTGTATTTACTCACCAAAGTGTACCACCCATCCACGAGAGGGTGCAATATCCTGCGTATTAACCAGTGCCCCAGTGCTGGTAAAATTCTTGTGTGCATTGTTTACTACAGGCACAGTATTTTAACTCTCTCACACTTCCACTACAAAATCTTGATGATTTATCAAATTGTTGGTGATTCTCCTTTCCCCTTGTTGGATTCGCATTTCTGTATTGAACTTTGTTTATTTTAGATCCACCCTCTATCTTCTCTCTGCTGAGGTTGCTGCATTACAGTAATGTGATTCATGCCGTAGGATTTAAGAGAACTCACGTGAGGGTGCGGATGCACTTTGCCGAATCACGGATGTCCCACACTTTGATGTAGGAAGTGGAGACGGTGAAGACCATGCTGGAGCTGTAGTGTACTGACACCACATTGTTTGGGTGGCCACCCAGAGACATGATTTCCTGCCCAGTTACAAGATTCCACACCTTACACGTACGGTCTGAGGAAAGAGCAGACAATGCACTGATTGAAAAAACATGATAAACATTACACAACAAGAGCCCAGTAGTAGATTTCAGTGAACGTGTGTCCCTTGCCTTGTCAGACACTGCTTATAAAACATCTTAAACACACATTTCTCTTTTTACTAGCTAACTTTTATTTTACTCACTTACTTTAATTAGTAATAATAAATTAACCTTAATTTTAAACTGACCATTTAGTTATTATAATTATTTTCTTTGGTTTTGCCCCATTTGTTTTTATTTGTGCTTTATAAATTTTAAGTGTTTTCTGATTGTTTAACACTAACCTTTTTGTTTAACTACTTTTTTTTGTTGTACTTTTTGTGCATTGCGTATTTTTATTGGACTGGTACAGTGGCATAGTGGTGAGTATGTCTGCCACAAAGCATGAAGATCCAGGGTTTGAATCTGTGTGGAGTTTGCATGTTCTTCCTGTGCTTGCATGGGTTTCCTCTGGGTAGACCGGTTTCCTCCCACAGTCAAAAGACATGCACATTAGGATAATTGGTGGTTCCAAATTGCCCCTAGTTGTGCATGTGAATGGATGTGTGTGTTAGCCCTGCAATGGACTGGTGTGCTGTTCAGTGTACCCCACCTTTGCCCAGTGACAGCTGAGATAGGCTCCAGCCTCCCTGCGAGCCTAGTAGGATTAAGCGGCTAGGCGAATGAATGAATGAATAAATGAATGAATAAATTAATGAATGCATTGTTCATGTGCTTACTCTTATTTAAATATCTTTTGTCTGATTTTTGTTATATTGGACCATAATAAAATGAAGGCTCTCCTTCAATTTACTCCAAGTGTAAAGGTATTAAGAGTAAACTAAAAAATGACTACTATATCAAATTATCATTATTAAATCAATATCAAGGTAATATAGCAATGAAGCCTGAGTCAGTGACAGGAGAATATTCTGAAAGTTTTTGAAAAATACTAAGTTAACTAAAAAAACCGTCAGAGGTGATCTGAAAGTCAGCCATAGGGACCAAAGTGAGACACATGAGCCAGACCTTTAGATCCAGTAAAGAGGAGGTCGTCAGTGGAGTCTACACACAGCACAGCTTTGCTGTGGCCCTCAGCCACATGTACACACTGCAGAGTACCCCCACGATTGCTTTTCGACGCAGGTACTGGGTTTATCACTCCTCTGAGAAACACATACATACAATCTGTCAGAGAGAATGCAGACAAAGCCAAGTTGATTTCATCCAAAGTAAGCAATTCACTGTGCATGCGTTCCTCCATGCAAAAAAACAGCCATATTTCAAATATAGTGATCTGTAATGAAACACTATAAGAGAGCATGCATGGATATGCTGTACATGCATCTCTGTTCAGCATTTCAGCCATATGCTGCAACATAAAATGAAAATAAATAAAAATGGACAGTTTCAGAGTAAAAAATAAATAAATAAATAAAATAAAAAATAAATTTAAAAAAAGACAAAACCAGACCTACGTCTCATGAAATAGAGTCAACCTCTGTGTCACAACTCCAGAAGAAACTTATGCTAATTAGAAAAAGGTGGAACAATCACTTGCAGAACTTCTGTATTGCTCTGTGGGTCCTACATGGATTCTTCCCAGAAACCGGAATAACATGAATAAATGCGTGAGGTAGACAGTGGATAATCTGAAGCTTATATTCAATCTAGAAATATAAAAGAATATTTCCATTGTAATGCTGTGTCTCTAACATATTAGATTATTTTATTATATTTTTACAGTTTCTGTTTATACTGTTATGCACATTAATGTATATACAGTAAAATGTGTTGGGTGTTCAAGATTGTGACCTTTAATACAGTTTTTGTTCTTTTGTTATTAAGTAATTATTAAATGAGGTGAAGTATGATATAGAGTATTATTCAATCAAGGCGTTGTTATACACTGAGGCCAAACACCAAGGTGTACTCCACCCACCGATATATAATAATTATCATATATATAGTATCATATGTAAGGAAAATTCAATAATTGTTTTATTATTAATTTATTTTTATTATTATCAAACTATTCATGCAAATATATAAGTAGACAGTAAGGGATTTGTGATAATTATCCTTGCCTTTAGGTGGAGCTAGGTACTTGAAAGAGGCTTGTGAGAGAGCAGACAGGAAGCATGGCTGATGTCATGTTAGCTGTATGTACTCTGATATTTGTCATTTCTATGTATATTTTGTTCAAATAATATTTATTAGAAAAAAGCTGTATGTAATCACAGTGAATAAAGGGAGTTAAAGTATTTGAATGTGTCCTTTTCTTCACAATACAAGACAGTCACATTACTACGTTGCTCTATGAAATTACCCTGCTATACAGCTAGTGCCACTTCCGATTCATCGTAATCATGAAAAGCAACAAAATATGGAATATTTTATTTGGTGGTAAGAACTTTTTTTTTCCCTCATAGAATTTGACCTTTTTTCTTCACCAATGATGACATAATCAACTTTTGGCGATGTTGAGTTAGTCAGACAGCCATTTTTCAGGGACAACAGGGCAGATGAGAACAGTGTGTTTTCACGAACCCCGCAAATCCAGTCTAGATTCGGAAGTGGAGGTATTTGCTCACTCGAAACAAACAAGACGCATGAGCAATAATGGACAAAATCTCTCGATAAACCTTCAACATCTGATTCCAAAACGTCACACACATCTGAACAGCTGTACAGAGAAAGACTGGACACCAAAGAAAAAGAACGTTATGTGAACAACTCAAGTTAATTGGGGATGAAGATCCATGGATCCCAGTTTGTTCAGTGATGATCTTGAAATACTGCCTCCTATTGCCTCCAATGGCACAGCCATTGACATATGATATTGGTGTTTTTAAATAGTACGAAATACTGCCTTGGCATAAGTTTCACATATTACACTTTATCAAACCTGTAACTGAACTTTTCAGTGTGACCGTACAGCCAATGCACTTATGCCATTTATAGGGAGTGGACAATAACTCACTTTAACTGATGGACTTTGAATAAAATGATGTGTTCTATCTTATCAGGTCACTACCTGGTCTTTACCCCAAGTCCTTATACAGCCAAATACCTTAAAAGTTATAAAGGTTTAGAGGCTTATAACCAATTTGTCTGTGGCTGGGTTAGAGATCGCAAAGTGAGGAAAACTGGAAAAAGGCACCTTGTAATGGCAAAGGTAGGCCTACCTACAATTCATATTTAGTACTACATACATGTAAAATAGTTCAGCTATAGTTTATGTAGTGTTAAGTATGTAAAAAAAGTTAATTTACAAATATTAATGAAACAAATAGGTCTAATTAAATTTAAAAAATTAATTAAATAATACGTACCAGCTACAAAATGAGCTGAGCAAATTCGGATGTTATCCAAATTTTTCCCATCCAAATTCTGATTGAGGCTTGCAATCCATAATCGCCTCCTTTCTTTTGACAATTGCTCTGTCTGCTCTCCCTGATTTTGCACAACTTTCGGCAGACAGGATTACTGTAGATGTTTTTCTCTATCTGTTCTATTGTGACAGCCGAGACTACGGCAATAGTTAACCATCTTGCTTTTTCAAACTTCAGTAAAATGTGTTGTTTGCTTTGATTGGTGAGTATCTCCAACATAGCTGACTTCCGGATTAGTGACATTATGTGAAAACACATCATAAAATAGATAGATATGCCCCGAAACAAATGCTTACATCATATCTGAAACACTGCAGTGTGGAGCTGTGAGTTTCATTTAATTTTCCCAATATTTATGCTGTACAGTCCTTTATCTCAATCTCTGTGCTCACAACAGCACAGATAATAAGAAAATAAAATTGAATTTACATCTCAGGACAGCAGTGCTTCAGCAATCTTCCTCGGGGTGTAGTTGATCTATTTCATATCTCTGAAGAGGAACCTTGGTATGTGCCAGTTGTGTAATAACAAATGACAACAATGCAATATCAAAAATTATACATCACTTTCCACCAGTGACAAACAAGAAATTCTCTTAAATGAATATTAATTTCATTTATTGTATATTTGTCCACTGTTAATTTCTGAAGAATGCCGATGCAAATATGTATGGTGTTGTGTGTAGTTTACAATATGATGAAACCAATTAGAGCCTCATATTTACACTGGAATGATTGTTTTTCTTTTTTTTACCTGTTTTATCCAAATTTACTAAATTAACAATTCCCTCCAACTAGCCAGCTCCCCATAATATGACAGCTACCAACTAATGCTAATACATGCTACATCCAAACCACCACATTTCTTCAAACTATTGCTCGTTTTACATCACAGGGCTCACTGCCCTCTTCCACATCCATTAGAGCACGGTCAGTTTTGCACTCTTGTGCCCCTGTCCATGTATGTCTGTAATATCATAAAGATTTTAATGCACAATCTCCAGAAATAACGTGAAAGCTTTTATGTTGTGCTATTCAGAGCACTTTGACTATGATCTTTATTTATATACTGTGCAGCTGAAGTAGTGCTCTGGCACCTCTACATATTTCCTTTGCTGAGGCTCTGATCATATGAACCATGGTGTCAGACAGATGAAAATATCCAGCTTGCCCTGAATGCTGCTCTCCCTGCTTAACAAGCATGCAGGAGGCAGACACACTCACAATCAATCAGACTATGTGCTATTCAAATACTGCTATACTGCTATAAGGTAAAACTTGTACGCAGAGTCTCTTTGTCATCTAACTGCTATTGATAAAGAAAAAACAGGGCAATCAAAACGCACAAACTTCCAGTCATGTGCTAGATAAGCAGGTATAGTGCAGTTTACAGTGTATTATTGCAGGATTAGTGATCAGAGTTGGTCAAATATTTGCTTTGGACTTGAGGGACAAGTTAAACACTGAATGTTCAGAACTATACACTTTAAATTCCATGATCATGTGTATAAAGGGCATAGCTTTGGCCACCAATCAGGCACCAATTGGGCCTAAAAATACACTGTGCTATTCAAGGCACAATGTGCTGCTGTCTAGAAAATAAGCCCTTTGATTTCAGACTAGACTTTCAGACATTCAGTGTAGGACTGCTCACACCAGGCAATGCCGGCACAGCAAAACAGCATGCTTTCTTTAAGAGCAGGCACATGGTTAGCGAGAAAAACTGTTCAATTCCAAATTCTGAGATTCAGCTGTGTGTATTGATCTCCAGCCCACCAAACACGGCAGGTAATTTTTGCAAAATATAGTTCACACAGACAGAGGGAGCAGGATTGTCCTCCAGCCACTAGCATGGTGATAGATCTTACTGTTTGATCTCTTGGGCTTTAACCCTGTCGGCAGCTGCTTGTCCCTTGTCATAGGTCTTCCTGCGTGTGAGAGGAGAGGCTTGCGGCACTCGCTTTTCCAGCCCCGATGGAGGTCTGGAGCCAGAGTTTTAGTTCCATTAATGACGTAGAAGACAAAAACATAAAATAAAACACAAGCACCTTTTGAACATAAAAAACATAAAAGGGAAATGAAAGCCAGCATGCAAAACAGAACGAGAATACAAACCTGTTACCTGATTAAAACGATTCACTAACTGTTGTATTATGCCTATAAGTGAGATGGTGCATGAGGCAGAGCCGAGCCAGGAGTCATATGTGCACATGGTGTTTACAACAGAGTGTCGAGATAAACCTCAACATACAATATGAACTGATGCTTAAAATGTACTTGTTTATAATTTTAAATATCAAATGTTTCAAATTTATTTACAGTAAAATTCATCTTCAGGGTCACTGACATGTCCCAGGAGAAGAATTCCATTTAGAAAACCATACATCCAATTTACTCCCATAATTAGTCATGACGAAACCAGACAACTCTCCCCCAACCACTGAGGTACATGACACGATTCATCCACATCTTTTCAAATTGCTTGCTCATGCAGCATAACACATCAGGAGGAGAAGGCTAGCCACCCACGTCCACCCACAAGAGCTCACAGTTGCCAGTGATTGGCTAGAGTCGGTGTTATTGACAAGGAAGAGAAAGTATGCCACCCCTCTCTCTGGGGGCCCATGGCCCAGTTTTGTTCACTTGGAGTCCTGATGACAGATGGCATCATGGGTATGTGCCTCTCTATATCAGTTTTAAAGGATATTGGTCGCGTTAATCTTGCACATCACTGAACACATTAAACAACGCTTTAGTCGACTGCAGCATGCACTTACAAGAGTGAAGTACCTAAAGAGACTTACACAGAAATTGCATATTGCACATTCATGGTGCCCCATGTTAAGCACGTGCTACCTTTGAGACTAAGGTATTATTTGATGTGTTTTAAATTTTTATTTGGTGTGCACTTTAAATACAGTGCAATAAATGGTCCAAAGTGCTATACAAATAAAACTGAATTGAATTGAATTGAATATAGAGAAAGTGCTCTGGAACTCTGACCTGTGGAACTCATGTAAGATCTACTTCCTTAAGACCAGTATACAAGGAAAGACCACTGATCAGGGTCACACGTAAACTACTCATGTTTACTAAGGTCAGAGCATATTGCAGGCCGATGTGGTACAACAATAACTGTGACAAGAGGATCACACAAACTATGGAATATTAGACAATGATTTTGATTAGTTATGCTATAGTTGTTTCTTTACTACGCATCATTTTAGGCTCATATACTGACTTTTAAAGTCTCATAATGGCAATGTAACTTAGAAAGCAGATTGGAAGTTTCGTTCCTGTAGATTCAGTCTAATGATTCAATTTGAACCCCTGATTCACCTCTTCAGCTAATTAGCAAGCCCTTGCTAAAGTTTTACTGTTGCACTGTAGGATTTAATCATGCCTTGGAGGTAGTCACCATGAAAAAACAATAAAAGCATGTTAGGTAAATGCTTCAGGCAAACAGAAAGCAGGGCAACAGCAGTCCTGGTGCATGCATAAGCTGAATTCTTAGATTACTACCCGACTTACATGCCACCCATTCTAGAGGACAAGGCAGCAGTAGGGAGCCCGTAGTCCCTGAGTGTACTGCTCAAAGACTCGTCTGTGCCTCCTTCGGGAGTTTCAGCCAATGGTTGGAGAGGGCTGGTGAATTCGCCACTGGGTGTATCAAGGCCAGGCTCAGAGCTGTTCGCATAGAGCAACTCCATTTGTGTGGTGGTTCTTCTGCGAGCCTGAATAAACAGAATCAGATTTTTATCGAAACAATGTTATCTATTATAGAACTACAGAAAAGACTCAGCTAGGATCATCAACTCGAGGCTCGTCAACCGGGAGATAAGAAATATGATTTTATTTAATTTTAAAAGGAATACGTCAGTGGTTTTCAACCATATGACTATTTAGCACAACTGAATATATGCAGGGCTGAGAACCAGAGTGGTCTATCCAACAGAAAGCTGTTTTTGAGAAAAATGACATGCAAGGGATAATGCTGACGATAATCTTCGAGGTCATAAGGAAGATGAAGGGACCATTCTGGCACGCATGGAGTTTATCCACATCTGTCAAAATAAGACCTTATCTCATTTTTCAGTTTTTGTGGGTTAGACCTCTGTGGCTCTCAGCCCTTCATGTGCAATTATTCATCCTTAATTATTTTTTAAATAAAATATTGCTGTGAAATGAACACAACCCATTTACTTATGATTATGATTTCATATAAATCTTCAACCTAAAGTATTTGTAAATTAAGCACTAAATTTGTATGTGTCATCTGTTTTAAAGATGAGAGGGAGAAATTTGTGGTTGTATCATACATAGACAGAGTTGTGCCTCATTACTGCTTGACAGTGCACATAGACGGCAAACCTCAAGGGGGAGTCAAAGTAGCTAGAATTTATTTGGTGCAACATGATGTAAAATGATACACAGCTTCATTATATGACATTCATGGTTAAAGTGCAATTGCTGTAGTTTTAAATACCCATTATACACGAGTGTGCATATACTGATGGATATTGTCCTTGGTAATTGCACACACAGTATGATTGTATAGACAATGGAGTGGTCCATTCCTCTTCCCTTACCCCTGTGAGACTACTCAATGATCTTGATGAATAAAACCATTTACAGTCATCCAGAAATCTTACCTTACTCCTGGACTTGGTTTCTCCACAGAGCTTCATGAGATCAGTGGCCATGGTGCTGCAACAAGACAGAGGGAATGAGATTAAACCCATCCAGAAACAATTGTAGTTCTGATGTATATTAAAACAAAATGACTAAATCCAGAATGTTGACTTACTTTCCATCTGCTGCAGGACTTTGTGTTGATTCATCACTGCTACTGTCATCTTCATTCTCTGAGCAGGAATTAAACAAAAAATAAAATGGTGATCAAAATGAATACATTGCTGAGTACTCTAGAGGCAACTCCAGATGTTTTACTGTATTTCAGTGGATGTCACGCTCCTCTCGAGTTAAGAGAATTGTTAAATAAATCTTAGTTAAATTGTGTATTAAGATCACAGAGAAAGCAGAAGAGGATAATATAAGCTCAGGGTCGCCATGCTTGTTGTTCAGCTTTAAAACATGGATCCATACTGTCCAGCTGGGTCGAGACGCTATGATGTAAGGAACTTCAAGACTAATTGTCTCAAGGAGATTAAAAAGCATTTGGTGTTTAATCATATGAACCTGCTAATATGGAAACATCCTCTTTAATCTCTCATGGGTCAGGGCTTCAAGCTTATACTAATGGTTAATGTGTGATTAATTGTGTGGTTGAAGCACATGTAAGAGCGACTGGCATGAAGAAGGAATGAAAGGAGGGGTGGAGGGATGAAGCTAAGCCTCACAGCAGTATGCCTCATGCACCTGCAGATGAAACTGCTAGTCTGTGGTTAGTTTAACGGAGGAGACCCATGCTCTCAGAACACAGTATAGGGGAGTATGGTAGCCGGTACTTACCCACAGGCATGTTACCTAGCTCTGTTTCAATTTAGGCAATGGGGGAACAGAAAAAAAGGCAACACACAAATCAAAAACACATTCCCCCAATTATAACAAACACACACAACCAAATCCAATCCAACACAAAAAGGTCTAATACTGATGAAGAGATGCCTTCAAAGCTTAACCAATGTAACATTTTAAAAATCATATATATATATATATATATATATATATATATACACATATACATGGTGTTTTTAATTTAGCATCTATTCAGAAGTATGATCAGAACATTCGTGGTCAGGTCATGCAGTGTGCTGATCTGACCAGCCCTGTTGTACATAATATTTCACTTTATTATATCCACACCCACTGGATATGAGCAACCGCATGCTCTGATTGGCTCCATTACTGCTGGAATATGACCTCATGCACCATGAATACAGAAAAATGGTAGAATTTTACAATGGTACAATTTGCTGAACAAACACAAGAGGAAATACATTTGCTAAAAAAAACTCCAAAAAAATACAAAAAATAAATAAAATATTTGTAATTATTTTATTATTTACAATTTTTTAAAATTATTATTATTATTATTATTATTATATATATTTTTTGTGAATATCAGCCAAGCATCAGCTGATGTACGACTTGATTTCATGGAATAAATGTTAAAAGCATTGGCAGACACACCCAATGTAAAGGACTAAATTTAGAATAAGATATGGCTACAGCAATAAAGTCATTTAGGAGCACAGACCAGAATTTTATTTATATATTTAAATGAGTTTAGATATCTACACCCAAAAGGTGTGTATGAGTCATCACAGGGCTGGGCGGAGCAGATATCCGTCAGAGTTTACATTTGCAGAGAGACTCACCTTGCAGAGCATTCCCAAGCAATGCATCCAGCTCGGGATTAAACTCAGCCTTCTCCTTTAGCATGTGGAATAGCAGCTGGTTCTGAGTCGCGCTGTTGATTTCAGTCTGCTTGAGACGTCCCTCCATCACCTTGATCTGAGACTCCTTCTGGGCCCCTTGTAGCCCCTGAGACACAAACTTATGGCTAATCTTTGGTGTGAACTGGCCTTTAGACTTCATTTGAATGTGTAATCGATCATTTTGTTTTACACAATTAATGGAAAGTAATAGACCGATATACAATCCTGTGAATGTAGCTTGTTATCAAAGCAGAATTTTATCATTATGTGATTATTCATTTAAAATATTTTAAAGCAAACAGTCATGATACAATGTCATGCGTGCCAGTAGTGCAAAATTCATTCAACTTATCCGATGGCAACAATGCAATAATTCAGTAATCTCATAGCAATGAAGCAACATCAAGAATTATTTGATCGCTTTCCACCAATCAGAAACAAGAACATTTCTTGAATGAATAATAATGCCTATTACCTCCTAGATAGCAGACCCATTAGATCATGCCATTCTCACATAGTAAAACTAATATACGTGAGCTTACAGACACCCACAGTATTCCACTCACATGGCAAGGGCTCTTTTACTCTCTAAGCCAAACACAGCACCTGAAGCTTCCGAAAATACAGTAAATGTTGATGTTTGTCTCGTTTTCTTCCAAAATGAATTTGTATGACACTGTCTGGTACCTTATTGATGGCCATGGACAGGAAATGATCCAAGAGGAAACGAGCTTCTGAAAGAGTACAGGAGCTGATTACAGCTGACACATCCATTGTCTCACCCTCCTCCTACACACACATGCATACAAACACACACACAAAAGCACTTATTATAATATACTATAAATATTTTTATAATACCTGGACACCGAGTGGAATCATTTGTATAATAGATATCAGCTGTTCAACACTTATTTGTAATGTTGTAACACACCTTTGCCTCCTCCATCTGCATGATGTTGGCCTGACAGTCAGCAATGCTGTCATTGATGTAGTCAATGTTGGCCAAAAGGGACTCCAATTCCTCATTCAGAGACTGTACCGCCTTTTCGGCTTCAGGGCCCTCAGCAGCCATTTTCTCCTTCTTCTTGCTCAGCCTGTCTCTCCGTCGTGTCAGATCCTCTCGTTGCTATGAGTACAATGAGAATAGATGTATCCCTGCCACACCTGTTCTGTAATTTTATGCTAATAACATATTTTATTTTCACATTTAGGCCATACCAAAACCACTAGAGAATTTTAAATGTTGCATTTGAATTTTTTCCCTCACCTTGAGAAGGCGATTCATATCTGCCTCCATGTTGGAGATTGTCATGCGCTGCATAATGATGTCAGAGATGCGTCGTTCCAGACTCTGCCATTTAACCCGTGCTACACGGGTAGAGTAAATCCCCACTGGTCTGCGATGGTACAGTCTGCTGGACACATACAACTCTAAGAAGCATGATCTCAAAACACATGTTCATAAATGCACATTTATGTGCAGAACTGTAACTAGTACCTGGTTCCGTTTGGAGCTCCTGATCCTGTGTGTATGCGTGTGCTGGCTGTCCTATGGGAAGTGTCCTGTACAGTCTCTGGTAGGAGGGCCTTCCTGTTCATCTTTCCTGAAATGGGCCGAACCTGCCGCCTCAGAGCAGTCACCTACATGACGCATTAACATCCAATTATTACTTTGTCTGTGTGTGTGTGTGTAGATAAATAGAGAGGAGAGAGAGTGAGAGAGAGCGAGAGAGAGAGGGAGAGTTTACCTCCTCAGTCTTCCTGCGCAGTATGAGCTCTTGCTGCCTCTTTTGTGCTTCAAGCAGTTTCAGCTGGTGCTGCAGTACAGAGAGCACAAAGCAGAAATCTCAATTATACTACAGGTTTTTTAAAGCCGCTCTGAACATGCAGTTTTTCCTATTAAAAATCCTTACAAATGAACAGTCAAATAATTTTAATCCCAAGAACCTACTCAAATGCAACCATGCCATTTCTATACCTTAAGGTTTGTTAATAAATAAACATAACTTATTAACCTCATTAGTTTTGACAGTACAGGAAATTAAGTACTTAGTCAATACATTAAAGCATCTGTCTGGAATATCCTTGTACTGACCTCAGGCTTGTCAGGCACTACCCAAAAGCAGAGCACCCCATAAAATCTTTGTGATTTGTGTTTCTTTTCCATTCAAAATTAATTACTGTGCTGATTTGTGCTATTGCATTTTTATCTCTACGAGGGCTGTTCTGTGTGTTTCATTGTTTGGCATTGATTTGGGAAGAAATAAGGATTTAACATAAAATGTACTTTAGATGACGAGTGTCACTATTACTATGAAGCAAAATGTCTCAAATTTGAAATGGTTTTTATTTTGAAATAGTATGTTTCTAGTTTGTGGGTACCCCTGATTGACACCCAGACCCAAAACATGAGAGCCTGCGGTGATACACATGCAGATGGATGTAGAGACAAACAGACATAAAACTCATGAAAAATCAGTTTGAAGGGGGTAGAGTGGTGTTGTGGTGGGTACGTTCTCCTCACAGGAAGAAGTCCTGGGTTTGAGTTCCGGGCACAACAAGGATGTTTTTGTGTGGAGTTTGCATATTCTTCCTGTGCTTGCGTGGGTTTCATCTGGGTACTCCGGTTTCCTCCCACAGTCCAAAGACATGCACATTAGGATATAATTGGTTGTTACTAGCTGCAAGTGTAAATTGTTGTGTGTGTAGGCCTTGCAATTGACTGGCAAGCTGTTCAGGGTGTACCCTCCCTACAACCCTAGTAGGAGGAAGTGTTTCGGCAAATGAATGAATGGATAAATGAATGGTTAGCTTCGCACGCTGTGGTGCCAGAATGTGGACCATAAATATATCTGAGCCCATTTAAAGAGCAGATAGATAGAATTCTAAAACAATTCTGTATAGTTTTCTTGTGAAAATGAGAAAACTCACTATATGAAATGTTAGGGAGAGAATTTTTCATTGTATGTATAACTGCGGGCCATGCATGAAGCACCTCTTGTTTTCGCTGGTCCTTCTTCAATGTGGCAATCTCACGGGTTCTGCGTGATTCTGCTAGCCGGTTCTTTTCCTGCTGCTCCTTCATTTGCTTCATCAGACGCACCTGGAAACAGTCAACAGAGAAACAGTAAGTTCAGACTGTGTACACGTACCCCTCAATGAGCTTGAATGAGATTAAGCTGAAGAAAAAGTTAGTGTTTCCTAGCTGATTTTCACAATCACATAAAGAAAAGTTTTGGAGGTTTTCTTTATTTTATTTATTTATTTTTACAAATTTATAAAGAATTCTGACCAATGGATGGCCTTCTTTTGTTCTCCATGGCTTACTAAAAGCTCACTCTCAGCGAGACTACTATACAGGTAATCTAAAGTCTATTGATTAGATGTAAATGCAGCACTATGTCATATAATGTAATATTGTTCTCAGACTGGAATGGCACTGTACTTTGGTTTTCTTCATCTCCACGACTTCCTGTTGGAGTTTCTTAAGCTGCTTCTCGTACTGTGACTGGTTCTTGAGCAGGCGAGCGTGTTCTTTCTGAGCGGCTTGTAGTTTCTGCAGTTCTTTATTCATGATGCTCAGTTTCTTCTCATACTCTGTCTTTATTTTCTTAGCCTTGTCTTCAGTACAGGACTCCATGGTGCCTAAAAGACAACCACACACAGGAACTGTATATGCAAACAGCAGCCACGACTATAGACCTATTCCACAGATTGACACAGCATGTATACACCAAAGCATTAAGAGAGGTGTGATGATTGTCCCTTGGAATCCCTTACCCATGTTTTGTAGCACACGATCTCGCTCCAGCTGTGTGTCCCGAATCTTACTCTGGAGCATCATAAGTTTTTGCTCATATTGTTGTTTGAGGGTGTGAAGACGTCTTTGGCTGTTCTCCAGCTCATCAATTAGCTTCTGCTTGATTGCAATTTCACAAGTGATATTGGCCAGGTCTGCCTGGAAGTTCTCTGTTCCATACACACAAACACAATAGGTTTTTTCCCCAATGGAATCATCAATCAGAATAAAATAAGAATAAAAAAATTCTGTTGAAACGATGCCTCTTAGTACGATTTTTTTCTACTAATTCCTACTACTTGATTTTCCTACTACTGATGACAAATATCAAAGGTGGAAGTTATTTTTAAAAGACTACAATAGTTTAAGGGTCATTCAGTATATTCATGGAGAGGCAATCAGAACTAGTATATAATAAACAGGAATGATGTAATGATCTAATTGTTCCTCTATCTGGGGCTTGAAAAATAGTATACCAAGTGAATAAAGCTTGAGTCAAAACGAAGACACGGTCTGTCACAAGCACTCAGAGCAGGCAACGTCATCACTGTAATGCTTTAAAGGGTACTACCCCGGTTTGCCAATCCAGAGTTACGGCCCCCGATGACCACACGATGTTGCAGTGTCAACCAAGACTGTCCTACAACATCCAAAGCCCTGAGATATTCAGGGCGGATCTCATTCATCCCCGGAGCCTGGCCACCGAGGAGCTTTTTGACTACCTCGGCAACCTCTGCCACAGCAATGGGCAGACCCCCACCTGAACCCCCAGGGTCTTCCTGCTCCGTGGAGGGCGTGTTGGTGGGATTAAGGAGGTCCTCGAAGTATTCCTTCCACCTCCCGACAACATCCCCATTTGAGGTGAGCAGCTCCCCACTTCCTCTGTAAACATTATTTGTAGAGAACTGCTTCCCCTCCTGAGGCTTCGAATGGTGGCGAACCGATAGTCGTTTTCCAGGCCCTCACCGAACTCCTCCCACACCCGATATTTTGCAACCCGTTAGGCCTCGTTCTTCGGCTGGACAGTCCACCTCATCACACGTGTCCACCACCAGGTTTGAGGTTACTGCCACGACAGGCACCGATGACCTTCCGGCCACAGCTCCAGGCTGCCGCCTCAATAATGGAGGCACGAAACATGGCCCATTCTGATTCCATGTCCCCTGACTACTTTGGAAAGTGGTTGTAGCTCTGCTGGAGGTGAGAGTTAAAGGCCCTTTTGACAGAAGAATAACTACATGCTTGGGCCTGCAATGTCTGGAGGGTGGTCTCCCTTGCCATGGGAGCCAGCTCACCACCAGGTGGTGATCGGTTGACAGCTCAGCTCCTCTCTTCACCCAAGTGTCCAGAATATGCGGGCACGACTACAAAGTCGATCATCTAACTGCGGCCTAGGGTGTCCTGGTGCTGAGAGCACTTATGGACACCCTTATGTTTGAACATGGTGTTCGTGAAAGACAAACCGTGACGAGCACAGAAGTCTAACAACGAAACACCATTCAGGTTTAGATCAGAGAGACCGTACCTATCAATCACACCCTGCCAGTTCACACTGTCTTTACCCACATGGGCGTTGAAGTCTCCCAGGATGACGAGGGAGTCCCCAGGGGGAGCGCCCTCTAGCACACCCCCTAGGGACTCCAAAAAGGGTGGGTACCCTGAACCGTCATTTGGTACATAAGCACAAACAACAGTCAGGACCCATCCCCCTACCCAAAGGCAGAGGGAGGCTACCCTTTCGCCAGCCAGGGAGAACCCCAACATATGGGTGGCAAGATGGGGGGCAACAAGGATGTCCACACCGGCTCACCACCTCTCCCCATGAGAAACTTCAGAATAGAATAAGGTCCAGCCCCTCTTGAAATGGGTGGTTCCAGAGCCCAAGCTATGTGTCAAGTTGAGTCCAACTATATCTAGTCAGTATCTCTCAACCTCGTGCACCAGCTCAGGCTCCTTCCCCGCCAGAGAGGTGACATTCCATGTCCCAAGAGCCAGAGTCAGTAGCCAAGGATCGGTCCGACAGAACCCATGCCTTCGGCTGCCACCCAACTCACAACACACCCGACCCCTATAGCCCCTCCCACAGGTGGTGGGTCCATGGGAGGGGGGACCCATGTCTCTTTTTTGGGCTGGGCATGGCAGGGTTCCATGTGACTATTGTACAAAAGAAAAAACTTGTCACTCAACCATGCTTAAAGAATACTGCTCTTGTGCAAATCCCAAATAACCCCAGTTATAAACATTAAATTAAATTCATGTGTAAATAGTGATGCTCATACTTCATTAAAAACAATGTTTTTTATGTTTTTTTAGCAACTGCATGCCTTTTTTACAGTTAATGTGATACAGTGAGTGACACTTTGATAGGTCGACCAAGGTCATCTTTCTGTGAAAATAAAACTGTTATACTGGTAATACTTGTTGTAAATACCTCTCTAACACTCATGCATAATGCACCAACTATTTATAAAACTATTCTAAAGCTTATACAAATATATTTGAGGTTTACTTTTGCTTTGAGGTCTTTAGACAGTTAAAGTTAATATACTCAAAAACAATGAAAAATAAAAAACAGTAATATACCTTTCTCTTCCAATTCTGAGTCTGAATCATCTGAACTGTCATCAGCATCCATTTCCTCATCTTCCTCCTCCTCCTCCTCTTCTTCCTCAGCCTCCTCATGATCACTGCCTTCCTGGGCCTCCTGCTGGTGTTCAGCAGAATAATTACAATTTATGCACCAGAAGCTAGGAGAATGTTCCTAAATAGTTACTGAGATGGAACATCAAGGCACATGCAAGGTACATCAAGCAATATCCACTGAGCCTGAGGGAGATACTTGTTTTAATATATATTATATGGGAACTAATTTTTCATTCATTCATCCATTGGCCAAACTGCAAAATCCTACTAGGGTCATGGGGGGATTGGAGCCTATTGCAGCTGAATCTGGGCAAAGGCGAGGCAGACCCTAAACAGGGTCATACTTAAGGGCAATTTGGAACAGCCAATTCATCTAATGTGCATGCCTTAGTACTGTGGGTGGTAGTACCCAGAGGATCCCACACAAGCATGGGGAGAACATAAACCTCCACACAGAAACGCCTACACCGAGCCTGGGTCTTGAACCCAGGACCTTCTAGCTGTGAGGTGGAGGTGTTCGCCATTACCCCACCGTGCTCGTAATTTTACATAATTATAATCATTAGAGATGCAGGTTAGGTAAGTTTTGCACACTCCAAGCAGAGCTATTGCTCTGTAGGCAATGACAACTTTTTATAATCATTTAAAGTTTTAGTACTAAAAAACAAGATCTTTATGGTTCATTTATCCATTTTAAAGTATGATAATGATGACACTGCTTGTCCAGTCTGAGTGTCCATTGTTAATATTTATGCACTATCCACACAGGATAATTATTTTAATTCCCAGACAATTGGCCAATAAGATTATAATGTTCCCATGCAGTATATACTAATTTAAAACAAAAAGATATTTGTTATTAAGAAAGATTTAATATTAGCAGAATAAATTTCAGAAAGGGTGTGTCAGGTGTACCTCTGCCTCCTCACTTGCTGGCTCGAGCTGCTCTCTTTCATTCCCTTTGTCCTGCTCATTATCAGGGATTTCCTCCTTCACAACACTGGACACAGTCACATGTACAATTTTATTGAAACGAACATGCTTTTTCAGGTTTACTGATAGACATGGACTTGAATGACCCCTCCTTGAATTGCCACTTTATCGTGTTGGAGGGGTTTACATGTCCTAATGATCCTGGGAGCTTTGTTGTCAGGGTCATTATGCACCTGTTAGGGTCACCTAAGGCAAACAGGTCCTAGGTGAAGGTCCAGACTAAGTGCGGTTCAGAAGACCTATCTATGAGCAATATTATTTTAAGGACACAGTTTCCCTTGCCCAGGTGTGGGCTACCGGGCCCCCCCCTGGAGCCAGGACTGGGGGAGGGGCTCGAAGGCGAGCGCCTGGTGGTCAGGCTTCTGCCAATGGAGCTCGGCAGTGCCCAGCCCAAAGAGGAGACATGGGTCTGCCCTCCCATGGACCCACTACCTGTGGGAGGGGCTATAGGGGTCGGGTGCAGAAGGTTGAGGGATACCGACTAGATACAGTCGGGCTCACCTCGACACATAGCTTGGGCTCTGGAACCACCCATCTCGAGAGGGGCTGGACTTTGCTTCATTGTGGAGTTGCTCATACGGAGAGGAATTGAGCAGGTGTGGGCATCCTTGTTGCCCCCCATCTTGGTGCCCCATGTTGGGGTTCTCCTCGGGTGATGAAAGGGTAGCCTGCCTCCACCTCCAGATGGGGGGGTGGGTTCTGACTGTTGTTTGTGCTTATGCACCAAATGACAGTTCGGAATACCCACCCTTTTTGGAGTCCCTAGGGGGTGTGCTAGAGGGCGCTCCCCCTGGGGACTCCCTCGTCATCCTGGGAGACTTCAATGCCCATGTGGGCAATGACAGTGTGACCTGGAAGGGTGTGATTGGTAGGTACCCGAACCCGAATGGTGTTTCATTGTTGGACTTCTGTGCTCATCACAGTTTGTCCATCACGAACACCATGTTCGAACTTAAGGGTGTCCATACGCGCACTTGACACCAGGACACCCTGGGGCGCAGTTAGACGATCGACGTTGTAGTCATGTCATCAGACTTGTGCCCGCATGATTTGAACACTCGGGTGAAGAGAGGAGCAGAGCTGTCAACCAATCACCACCTGGTAGTGAGCTGGCTCTGATGGTGGGGGAGGCCACCCTCCAGACCTGGGAGACCTAAGCTTGTAGTTAGGGTCTCCTGGGAACGTTTGGCAGAGTCTCCTGTCAGAAGGGCATTCAACTCCCACCTCCAGCAGAGCTACAACCACATCCCAATGGAGGCCGGGGACATAGAGTCCGAATGGGCCATATTCCATGTCTCCATTATTAAGGCGGCAGCCCATAGCTGTGGCCGGAAGGTCATCGGTACCTGTCGTGGGGACAACTACCGAACCAGGTGGTGAACACCTGTGGTGAGAGGGGCCGTCAAGCTGAAGAAGAAGGCCTATCAGGTCTTTTTGGCCTGTGGGACTCCCGAGGCAGCGGACGGGTACCGACAGGCCAAACATGCTGCAGCCCGGGATGTCGCCGATGCAAAATCTCGGGTGTGGGAGGAGTTCGGTGAGGGCCTGGAAAAAGACTATCGATTGACCTCGTAAAGGTTCTGGACCACCATCTGACGTCGCAGGAGGGGAAAGCAGTACTCCACAAACAGTGGAAGTGGGGAGATGCTCACCTCGACTGGGGAGGTTGTCAGGAGGTGGACCTTCGAGGACCTCCCACCAACATGCCCTCTGTGGAAGAGGAAGAGCCTGGGGGGTCGGAAGGGGGTCTGCCCATCACTGGGGCAGAGGTAGTCGAGGTAGTTAAAAAGCTCCTTGGTGGCCGGGCTCCGAGGGTGGACGAGATCCACCCTGAATACCTCAAGGCTCTGGATGTTGTAGGACTGTCTTGATTGACATGTCTCTGCAACATCGCGTGGTCATCGGGGGCCATACCTCTGGATTGGCAAAACGGGGTAGTTTTTACAAAACTCCAACTGTCGTGGAATCACACTCCTCAGCCTACCTGGGAAAGTCTATGCAGGAGTACTGGAGAGAAGGATCCGACCAATGTTTGAACCTCGGATTCAGGAGGAACAATGTGGTTTTCGTCCCCGCCGCAGCACTCTTGACCAATATAGAATATGGTATACTGGATCCGTTGCTACTAGCTGTTCGGTCTCTGTATTACCAGAGCCAGAGCTTGGTCTGCATTGGTAACAACATGCAGAATTCATTTCCAGTGGGGGTTGGACTCCGCCAAGGCTGTTCACTGGTTTTGTTCATGATATTTATGGATTGAATTTCTAGGCACAACCAAGGCATTGAGGGGCTCTGGATTGGTGGCCATAGAATCTCGTTTCTGCTTTTTGCGAATGACGTTGTCCTTTTGGCTTCATCGAGCCGGGACCTGCAGCTCTCGCTGGGGCGATTCACAGCTGTGTGTCAAGCGGCCAGGATGAGAATCAGCACCTCTTTAGGAGGAGTAGGAAATCGACAGGCGGATTGGTGCAGCCTCTGCTGAAAAGCGGAGCTTGTACCAGTGCGTCGTGGTGAAGAGGGAACTGAGCCAGAAGGCTAAGCTCTCAATTTACCAGTCAATTTACGTTCCAACCCTCACCTATGTTCACAAGCTTTGGGTAGTGACCGAAAGAACAAGATCGCGAATACAAGCGGCTGAAATGATCTTCCCTTCACAGGGTGGCCGGGCTCTCCCTTAGAGATAGGGTGAGTAGTTCTGTCATCCGGAAGGAGCTAGGAGTAGAACCGCTGCTCCTTCGCATTGAGGGGAGTCAGTTGAGATGGCTCGGGCATCTGATTAGAATGCCTTCCAAACGCCTCCCTGGTGTGGTGTTTCGGGCATGTCCAACCGGGAAGAGACCCCATGGACGACCCAAAACACGCTGGAGGGACTACGTCTCTCGGCTGGTCTGGAAATGCCTTGGCATCCCCCCGGAAGAGCTAGAGGAAGTGGCTGGGGAGGACCCTCACTGCATAGGCTGCTGCCTCCGTGACCCGACCCCGGACCAAGCGAAAGAAGATGAAGATGAAGAATGGACTGGAATGATACTCGGGAATTTTGTTGCTATTTTTGTAAATCACAAATAGCTACATTTATAGGCAGCCAAATAATTGATTAAGATTCAGATTTAAAACTCAGTCAGAATAATTAAAAAACCTTCATGTATACACAATAACTGATAGAGAGTAACAGTTTGAGGTCAATTCAAATTTCAAAATTCAAAACAAAAGAATTATGAACGTGAAGCTGTCTGATTACCTTCACTACACATGATATCACCATAGCTTAAAACAATTAAGAGCTAAAATGGAATAACTAACATTTTAAGCCAGATACGGGACATGACTACAGTAGACTGTAGTCCACTAAGGAATCAGAATGAAAGAAGGGGAGGAAGTTGAGTAAAGACATAATGTCAGCAAATATGTAAATTTTGTGTTATTTTCAACAACCAGAGCAAACCTTTTCCAGAACGTCAGCCAAATATAAAATTATATGCAATGTATCCATGGTAATTAAGTCTTTATTTAACTGTCTCTTTAATCGTCACAGTTGGATGATGTTTTGATGGATGATGATAGTAAGAGAAATAAGTTAAAACTTGAATAGAGTGATTATACAATTTTTACTGACTGAACTCATACATTTGTAGCTATGATAGTAACACTGACGTGCATAACATTAGAAAATAACTGGAGATTTTAAAAAGACAGCCCAGTTTTGAAGATATAATTATTTTTTTTAGAGTTAATTAATATGCCTGCATGTAAACACAGTCAGTGCAAAAGAGAGAAGTAATTTTGAGTCTGTTTATAAAAAATAGTTATTGTACAATTAACTTTTAAATACAACAAGAAGTTCATTATAAAACCCCTGAGTATCATTTATAATATTTGACATAAGCATTGAGTTAGTATTTGTTGAATAAGTATAACATAAATCCAGTGCGGACACTGGGAACAAAAAAACTAAACTTTGCTGCACTGAGATGAAATGCAGTATTACCGATAAACAAAAATATGAGCACATTATGGGCCAAAGCATTCTTGAGAACCCAAATGAAACGGTTCAAACTGAGCAGGGAGATATTAAAAACAAATAAAATCACCAATTTTAATTAATTTGGCTTTGAAAACATAACCAAAAGCAATGCAGGACTAATAATCAGGTAGTTCCCAAACCACAATTAAACAATGAGAGTCTCGTCTTATACAGAAAGCTATGAATATGGTACGAATAAGCAGTAAATAGTGTAATAAAGCTGTAATAATAGATCACATGATGATGCATGCTAAAAACACTATTTTGTTGGCTGTCGTCCAAGTGTGGCAACTACCTGCTTTAAACAAAAGAGATAAATAGCCAGGGTCAGGGGTAAGAGGACTTCAGAGGGAAGACACTCTATAGGCAGGTGTGAGACAATGACAAACCTGTCTTTCTCCACCTCCATCTCCTCTTCCTCCTCCACTCTCCTCTCCTCCAGCAGCTGCTGGAGCCTTCACATGTCAGAGGGCAAAGGTCAGGGAGAGGAGAAGAGGAAGGAAGAGGACATCAGTGAATGAGGAGCAGGACAAACCACAGATCTAAGATCTATGTGTATTATACTGTTGACCCTCTCTTCAGCTTTTAATTTCTTACTACAAAATCGCTCCCTTGTTATTTCTTCAAACAAAAAAACTCTTCAGCACCTCAGAATGGCAGACAAGCAAATCTTACTACAGTACATTGCAATAATAACAGTCATTAAAACAATATTATCCAGTGTAATTGCATAGCTGACAGTAGCCACACACACCCACTGCTCAGAGAACACTACATCAGCATCAGCTTCACAGGATGAGACACCATGAGGATGACATTACCAAGACAACTTCCCCTCCCCGTATCCCCTTACACAGAGAGAACAAGCCTCACATTATTCTTCACCATCTCTTGTTTTACCTTCTCTTTTTCTTCTTCTCTCTTCGCTTCAGTTTCTCCAGATCTTTCTTAGCCAGCTCGATGATGTCAGCCGTCTCTTGGGACGGGTCAGGACCAAGAGAAAAAGCCGCAGACCCTCCGTAGAATGAAGACCTAGTGGATGCTCGGGACAGATTCTTCCTCAGATTCTCATTCACTGCTTCACTTTCCAATAACTTTGCCCTAAAAAAACATCGTTATTATTTCATTGAAAGATATTCCATGCAAGTCTAGAAAAATATGACTTAAAAACTGTTTCAGTTGTTGCTCCAGATAACGACTAATGCAAATACTTACAAACATACAGCAAACATTTTCTTTATTACCATGATTGTCAGACATATTTCTGTACATCTGGTAAAACATACAGAAGTTTAGTATGACCTTACCGTCAGCATGGACAATAAAGTTGTTTACCTTTTATTTAAACTACTTTACTTTATTTAAACTAGAGATGATAATGGAAATACGGTAGAGTCGCGTTAACGTGCGCATGTCGGGATCCAATGCACCCTAATGCATATTAAGTGAGGCCGCCTTTTGGCATTTTTGGTAATATTTTATATATTTTTGCCAATATGCGGGTGTACATGTGCTGGTGTGGCCGCAGTTTTAGCATTTCTGCTAATATTTTATATATTTTAGCTAATATGTGGGTGTACATGCCGTAGTGTGCAGGAGTGAACGATGCAGTGGATCAAAGCAGAATGTCATCATGTTGCTCTAATATGGTCAATTTTAGTGAAAAATTAAAAAAAAAAAAAAATTCACTTTTTCGTCATCCCCATTTTACAAATTTGGGGTCCAAGGGGTGGACCCGCATATTTAGCAGTTTCCCGTATATTAAGCGGAAACACGTTTAAAAGAAGCACATATTAATGAGATTCTACTGTATTAGGATAAAAGAAAAAGAAAAGACAAGACAAGCAGCTCCACACATATCAACTCACACATTCACAGTTAGCGTAGCCAGTTCTCTACTGTACTCTAATATTTTTAGTAGGTAGGAGGAATCCAGACAACTCAGAATTGGACACAGGAAACACATGCAAACTTGGAAAAAAAAAAAAGAAGAAAAAAGAAAAGAAAGAAAGAAAGATGGAAAGAAATCGAAATCTTTTACATTATTTCTCTTAATTATTTTACAGTCTGAATTCTCAGCAGGTGTAGTGATTAGCATGTCCGCCTCACAGCAAGAAGGTCCTGGGTACAAGGCCCAGGCTCGGCTCGGGTGTTTTTGTGTGGAGTTTGCATTTTCTCCCCGTGTTTGCGTGGTTTTCCTCCTCCGGGTACTCTGGTCTCTGGTACTCTCGTTTCTCCCACAGTCCCAGGACATGCACATTAGGCTAATTGGCTGTTCCAAATTCACCCCAAGTGTGAGTGTGAATGGCTTTGTGTGTGTGTTGCCCTGCGATGGTCTGTCAAGCAGCTCAGGGTGTAACCCGCCTTTGGCCAGTGTCGGCTGAGATAGGCACCAGATAGGATTAAAATCTCTGCAAATGTGTGAGTCTGTGGGTGAGTAAGTGAATTCTCAGCTAAACAAATGTTAAAATATTTGTAACAATTACTTGATAGTCATCCTGCAGGAGGTGACATCTTCCACGATACTTGCCCCCAGTTGCAAAGCTGATGTTCGTCTTACTGGATTTATATCTGGTCCATTTTCTTGGTGTTTACAGCTAAATATAATGCCAGTCTAAATGTACTGAATACAGTCTGCATATACTATATCCCAAGCAATGTCTCAGTCAGTCAGAGTCAGTCAGTGATCAGAATTTATTCCTCTTGGTCATTAATAAAAATGATAACGTAAAAGCTTACCTCAAATCTTCAATCTCTTTGATGTAGTTCTGAATCATGTTCCCAATTTCCTCACTGCCTTCCCCTGTACACAATAAATATTTTTTCCCATATGACCATATGTACTGTATTTTATGTAGGATAAGAAAATGCATAGTGACACAATTACAAAGCAGTTCGTCTAAACATCCTAGGTACTGGAAGACACACATACACACACAATTAGCATACCAGCTTTAGCAAGAGCCTGATTAGCCTGATCGCTGAGGAGCTGAGTGAGTCGAGCTCTCTGGGCGTCGATTGTCTCCTGCATGGCTTTGACACGCACACGTAGGTTCTGGTTCTCCGTCTGGAGCATGGAGTTCTCATGATACATGTCATTAATGCTCTCCAGACCGTCTTCACCAACCATACGCTTGCCCTGTGCACACAGCCAAACCTAATATCACAGCTGGATTGATGAACCAAAATCAAGTCAGGATTTATTTAAAAAGAAATTTATTTTTAAAAAACAGGTGTTGAGCCAAAGAGCTGTACAAAAGTGTATAAAATAAACACAGAATAAACAATAATGCAGTTAAGTATATCTGTTGTGAATCTCAAGTTTTACAGAGGAAGGTTTCCACTGAGTTTGTTACCTCTTAAAGACCATTATTAAAGACCATTAAAGGTTAAACTGTATAGCACCATTTCATAGGTAATAATTGTTTGTTGTGTCGTAACATTGGTGTTCCATTATTTGAAATTGAGACTTTTGTAGCTTATAGAGAAAAATATCATCGCTCTCTCACTGTGCGATACTCCATGAGCTCCATTTGCAGTCGTGCGATCTCCGTCCTCAGGGCGCTGATCTGCTGACTGGCCTTGTCCTGATTCACTACCACTTTGTTTTTAATGTTACGTGCTCGATTAGCATACTTCAGGGTGTTCAGCGTCTCCATGAAGTCCCGGTCTGAAGGACTTATGCAGGCTATCATCACTGTTTGGCTGTAGGACAGACAAAAAGATAAATTTTGCATACCTGAAAACTTCTCGTCAATAAATACACTGTACATTTAAAATTTCAATCATTGTGTAATCAAGCTATGTTTTAATAAATTGCTCATCAAAATTTTTTTACTCAATATTGAGAAAATCACTCATTCTCATTTGCCGAACAGCTAATTCTTATTAGGGTCGAAGGCGGGGTACACGCCAGACCATCGCAGGATAACACACAACCATTCACACTCACACTCACACCCAGTCAATTTGGAACAACCCATTATCCTAATGTGCATGTCTTTGGACTGTGGGAGGAAACCGGAGTACCCAGAGAAAACCCATGCAAGCACTGTGAGAACATGCAAACTCCACACAGAAACACCTGAACCCGGGACTTCTTGCTCTGAGGTGGATGTGCTTACCAGAACGCCACCATGCCGCCACTGCGTAAATCAATGAATATTGTATAATTAAGCCAATTTATGTGACCATTTTGTTATTTTAATTGAACAGAAAACAAGTTTTCTTTCAAAAGTTGATATTCCTTTACATGATAAAACCCTATATGTCAAGACAGGGCTGTTACTTTGCAACACTGCTTAAAAACATAAATACACCTGTATGGATATTTAATAAATTTAAAAGTAACTATTATTAAAATAAAACAAACTATTTAAAAGTAACATAACTAGTTTTACTCAACTTTAACTAAAAACTCCCAGTGCCACAGTTAATAGCATTTTATTATAACATAATTATATAACTACTACTTCAACTTCTTTTTTTTATTTATTTATTTATTTATTTTTAAACCTGTCCTGTCCAGCATTATAGCAAGCAGAATGGCAGTCTGGTTGCAGTGTTGTGCCGAACAAATTTGCTTTTCCAAGGGGAGGTTTATGGGTAT
>JBCNYH010000007.1:15440868-15451364 GCA_039654325.1 Tandanus tandanus | reverse complement strand
CACGACGCTCTTCCGCTCTATCTGTGTGTGTGTGTGTGTGTGTGTGTGTGTGTGTGTGTGTGTGTGTGTGTGTGTGTGTAGCGGTGTATGTTTGTTTGTCACCTATACACATAGACATTTTTATTCTGTTGTCCACGCCAACAGAAGGTCAGGAATGTCAGCTCTAGTTTAAGAGTATACATTCATTTTGATTATATAATTTAAAAATCAATCAATAGAGAATATAGTGTCAAAATAAAAAAATAATAATATTACAGTGGAACCTCGGTTTTCAAACAGATCGGTTCACGAACAAAATTTCAGAGCCATAATTGCATTCGGTTGCAGCACAAATGCTCGGTTATCGAACAATCTGGCAACCCCCGGCAGTGTGTGCACATCAGTCTCGCCATGCAGCGCTTGCTCAAGGAACGCCCACTTCGACGCGCAAGCTGCCGGCAGCGTGTGGTTAGTTACATCACAGCGCTTTCTCACAGAACACCCACTCTGAACCTTTCTCAGATTTTGGTGATATTTCTTGTGTTGTGTATTATTTCTTATATTTTTTTCATTGATAAGCCACTATGTTATCTGAGAAATGTATTGAAAGTGTAAAGGCAAAAAGGAAAATAGTGAGAACAAACGATAGAGGTGAAGAAAGAAATGATATGAAACTCTGAAAAAGCCGTTGGTGTCTGGTGAATGAAACTTTCTTAATGGAAACTGTATTCTTTATCCAGTTGGTTCAGGTAATGAATAAAATTGTCATTTCTTACTTAAAACATTCTTTATTCAGTTGGTATGTTATACTATAATACGACTGTGGAGTGAGGAGGAGGTCAGGAATGGATTAATCCATTATACATTGTTTCTTATGAGAAAATATGTTTCGGTTTACGAACAAATCGGTTTCAGAACAACATTTAAGAACAAATTAAGTTCGAAAACCGAGGTTCCACTGTAATTATTATACATTCATTTTTTAAGCCGCTTAATCCTAATTAGGGTTGTGGGGAGGCTGGTGCCCATCTTAGCCGACTCTGGGCAAAGGCGGGGTACACCCTGAACAGCTCGGCAGACCATTACACGGCCAACACCCATACAACCATTCACACTCACACTCACACCTAGGGGCAATTTGGAACAGCCAATTAGCCTACTGTGCATTCTGTGGATTGTGGGAGAAAACCTGAGTACCCAGAGGAAACCAACTTAAGCACGGGGAGAACATGCAAACTCCACACCTAAACACCCGAGCCTGGGAATCGAACCCAGGCCGTCTTGCAGTGAGGTGGATGTGCTAACCACATCGCCACCGTGCCGCCAATAATAATAATTATTATTAATTACTGCCTGGGTCCAGTAGACTGCACTGTATATTAAATGTTGGTCATAAATGTAGATATAAAATGAATAATAAAACATGTTTCAAAGACCTCTCACTGACAGTATGCGGAGAGGAATGAGAGAAGGCTGTGCACGCTGTGTGTGTGTGGCACCTGACAGAACGCTTTGGTGCTATCTGTGTGTGTATAAGAGCTCTATTGTGCAGGCTGGGCTGCAGAGGACTAAACACTGAGCGCAGCACAGAGCTGGCATTGTGTCTGTATGTGATACTGGATCTGGGCATTGGGACAATTATGCACCGGACACTGGAAAGAAAATATGGAGAGAGTCAAGGGTGCAGCAGAGATGTAGGTGTGTGGTAGGTGGATGAGTTCTCAGAATGGAAAAACAAGGCAATATATAAAATCTGACTGGCTGCTTTACTTCTTTCTACCTCCTATACCTTTTAATTCTAGATTTTGTTGTTAAAAAGTCTCTTAATATACAAGCTTATTTTAGTAGGCAATTTTCATTTCTTAGGATTGTTTATGTAGAAAATGTAAATATTTTTGTGACATTTATTTATAAATAATTACTGGGTTATTGTAAAAAACAACAACAACAACAACAACAACAACAACTAATGATTAGGTAATAATAATTTTTCTCCAATAATTCTTTGTTTATATACATACCTGCAACATTTGGCAACTAAATCAAACCAAGACTGTGCTTATGTGGCATGTGTGTATGTGTGGGTGTGTGCATGTGTGAAGGAGAGAGAGAGAAGACAGAGAGAGAGAGAGAGAGAGAGAGCAAGAGAGAGAGCGAGAGAGAGAGAGAGAGAGAGAGAGAGAGAGAGAGAGAGAGAGAGAGAGAGCAAGAGAGAGAGAGAGAGAGAGAGAGAGATGGGCCCCTGCCTAGATCTTAAGCCTCATAGCCAGCAGTGTTGTGCACATTCACTAGCACAAAAACTTGAAGAAGACAAAAGACAGAAAAAGAAAAGGGACTATGAGTAGATCTGTCCAGTGTGACCTGTATCATTACTGCAAGACCTGTATGCAGAGGCCAGTTTTGTGCAAGATAATAATCTATTGTTATAAATTTCATACATTCTGCTGATCATCAATACATATGAATACAGTGAGAAAGGAGATGATAAATGAATAATAAATATTAAGCCAAACTGCAGGAAGAGTGTGCAGGGCTCCCTTTACTATGCATCTGCAGAAGACCTGTCATTCTTTTCCCTCTGCAACTCCTAACCAGCTTGGCAAAAATTTGCTCTCTAAATGCAATCTCTAAATCACTGTCCACAATAAATAAATACATTCTTTCATTCATTTTCTGAACCGCTTTCTAATCCTAATTAGGGTCGCGGGGTGGCTGGCGCCCATAGTACATAGAGCAAAGTACACCCTGGACAGCTCGCCAGGCCATGACAATAAATAAATACATGAAAAATTAATAAATATATACATAATATAAAATACATGCACTCAACACTCTGTTTAGTCTCAGTAGATTAATTAGTCAGACTAGAAAGTAAAAAATAAAAATACTAAACCTATGCTTGCTGTATTTGGGTCTAAATCTTTACCTTTGATTGATGATAAATGGTCAATTGTGTGCATAGTACAGTTTGCATTAATAAATGTTTGTTGGCTGGACTTGCTATCTAGTTATGAAAAATGCATGTTGGTTTTAAAATACTGATGTAAGCAGACCTACATTTATGCATGCTGCACAGGAGCCTCGAATTTTAACATTGCAATATGCTGGAACTGGTGCAAAACTACACCGAAAGAGCAGCCATTCTTTTCCCATAGCAAAAATCCAAATGAAGTATGGATCTGGAATGATTGACAGCTGTGCAGCTGTTTTAACTGAACCAGTGGACGCCCTGCACCTTTCCCCACCCTGCATAATAATCTCTTGTCTTGACATGATTTTCTCGCTTGAAAGCACAACGGCTACACTTCCTTATAGTTCCTTTATATGTTTATTTTCTTCCTTCAGATGGGGTTACATTAGAAATATTTTATAGGCCAGTCTATATGGTATTACCTAAAACCATCTAAAACAAGTGTGTTAAATTTTAGCATACACCAGTGTAAGATTAAACAGACTTTTTTTCCTCAAATCCATTGGCTTAATGTTAATGAAGGTCTGAGTAAAAACAAGAGCAGCATTAATTGCTGTTCATAGAAACCTTGCATTCTGTAAAGGAACCTAAACTATGCATGTCTGTCTACTGATTACTGACTAGATAACATTTTCTGTGGTGCACAGATTAGCCACATGGTTTGTTCGTCACAACTATTTATATTAAGCATCCAAACTGTCTAAGCTGGTGATAACCAAATGGCCTACTTTCACCATATTCTTTTTTCTGAATACATTCATTCATTTGCCGAACCGCTTAATCCTAGTGGGGTTGCTGGGAGATTGGCGCCTATCTCAGCAGAATCTGGGCACAGGCAAGGTACACCCTGAACAACTCGTCAGGCCATCACAGGACCAACACACACAACCATTCACACTCACACTCACACATAGAGGCACTTTGGAACAGCCAATTAGCCTAATTTCCATGTCTTTAGACTGTGGGAGGAAAACAGAGTACCTGGAGGAAACCCATGCAAGCACAGGGATGATAAATATTGGACCCCAATAAATGAACCAAAAAGAGGAGGTTACACAAACTATTGCCCACATAACAAGCTCACTGGAATTGGTCTCTTTAAATCTTGAATCTCTGGGTTTAAATGAGAAGGGAAGCCTTGGTCTTCTTGAATAGCTTTATAAAAAAAATTGTTTATATTGTAACTAGAGGATTGTGTGACTTGTGATCTTGGTTGTGATGGAATGTGATACAGTTTGATTGTATTTTGATGCAGTAACAGTGTGGATATGTGGGTGTTTTGTGGTTTTATTGTTAAAGCAGCATTTGAAGAATGTGTGTATATTGTTAAGTGTGAATTGCTGTGATTCAGCATGTTCCCTTTGTGACTAATGAGTGACTTGCTTCAGAAGGTACACCCTCATCCCTGTTTTCTAATTGGGAAGGCTGAATGGGTACAAAAGCCAACTGAACTCTTATTCACTCATCACTTCATTGGCTGAATCACAATTCTGATGCTGCATCCTTGAAAGTACTTAAAGAATGCAGTCTGTGAAAAAATGGCCTTGCCTGACTGTGAAGGCTGAACCATTACAAACCAAATGGTGTAGAATGGTGTAAATAAGATGGACATGTCTACAGAAGGTTACCCATTTGCCTCGTTAGCTATATCTATGGACAGTGCTCAATGAATCTTGGGATAGGTTAGGACCAACAGCTGGATCCTTCATGTCTTGGAAAAATAGCGCTGAATTTCTGGGCTGCATTTGATGGAATCGTGCCATGGCAAAGCGTTCGGTCAGGGAATGAAGCCCTCTAAGGACACAGCAACAAAACTGGGATTCAGCAAGTATGACTTTGACAACATGCAAGTATGACTTTGACAACATGTCAATATTTCTAAATAAAGAAGCTTATCAAAAGGAACTCTTTGGATGTGCAATTTGTACATTACTATGATTTTAATTTTAAAAAATGTGACCCTCATAGAAAAACAGTTTGGCTACTGACAACTAATTCAAACAAAACAGTCTCCTTGTTTGTTAGTCACGCCAATTTTATCCTAACTATTTAACCTTCTGCTTTCCAAATGGCCTAGTTTCACAATTACTGTACTCGGGATAGGTATATTAAAGAGGTGAGATAAATTTTGTACTGTATAATATTGGATTACAGCAACACATATAAATTGAAGTAGCAAAGGCTGGAGCTTTATTGATGACACACAGACTAAGGAAGCAAAGTCCGGCCTTGATTTCCTGAATATTAATAGTTTACATGGGCTGATGGACTTCCAGTACAAGAGGGGCATCAGTGAAGTCTATGGAACTCAACCACTGCCTAAATGCAGTATGGGATATATTGGGTGTAAACAGATACTGGGTCAACTCAAATGCACAGTGGAATACACGAGAATAAACAGTGAGTAGGTCAGACCGAAAATGGCTTGGGAATCAATGGAGCAGTCTCAAATAGACTCCTTGTTCACTATTCCCTTACCAGGCGATTAAAGCTTTCTTCTGTATCTAGAAATCAGGAGTTTCCAGGACTGAATCAAAAGGACAAATTCAGGTAACTTGGAGATAATCACACAGCAAAAAGCAGTGTGCTTCATTTTTAAAACAAAGAAACAAATAAATAAATAAGTAAGTAAAAAATAATTAACAAATTTATTACAAACCTAAACAGCAGTCTCGGGATTTCTGTGAAAATGGGTACAAGTGAACAGAAAACAATTCAAATGCAAGCACTGAAGCTGAGGCTGAATGCTACAATTGACTTAAAGGGCAAGCAGCAACCTCCAGGAAAGAACTTTGAATGCTTCGAGAAGGTTGTCCAGATATTTAAGCCAATGAAAACAGACATGTTTTGTGAACACAAGGGACAATGCTCTGGTGTTTCCTGCAGGTAAAAGCAGGTCCTCCCTGTGCAGTGAGCAATGATGGCCATGTCTTCAGAAATGGCATTTCAAAATGGAAAGTGTGAGCAGAAAACCTATTATTGCACAACAGAAGGTACAAATTATGAACCAAAAGCACCGTCATTACACAGATCTTTCAGAGAAAACTGCAGATTGGAGGTAAGAGGATAACAAATAGCACAATTTTCACAACGCAAACACATAGACACACCTCAGACTCATTTGTGTTCATGGTACTTCATTTTTATGTGTATATTTAAGAATATAATAGCAAAATAATGTTTCTATTCTCCTAGACGCACACCAGGCCTATTCTCCATGTCTCCCTAAGGTCAAAGGTCAAGAGTATCAGTATAATATACAGTTTGAGTATAATATAAAGTTTGAGTATATTGTATAAATGTATTAACATTGATGATAATACAACACTCAATTATGAAATACAATATCTGACAATAACGAGAAGACATCCAGTTTAGTCAGTATGATTTGACAAATGTATATATATTTATAAACACCACGTTAACTGTATTTCTGCTGAAAAACAACTAAAAACAAAACGTTCTCCCTTAATGCAAATAAGATGCAAATAAGATACTTCATTTTGAAAGAAAAAATAATAATTAAAAACAGCATCAGTAGCTCAGTTTCTTAATTAAGTGGTTAATTTCCAAAACCGTCTGAAGCAAAACCGTGTCCTGGTGACAGAATGGCTCTAATGTCTATGTAAACATGACTTACATAGGCCTCACAAAACACAACGGTTTCTGCATGTGGCATCGCAATGAACTAGAAATGAGAGCAACTGAACACAAGACTGGGTTTGTTTTTGTCTACAATGAATATTTAAGAAAAATGCCATTATTTTGCCTCTTATGACCTTTTTCTTACTATGTTACTTCAGATTTCACTAGTATAAAACATGAACAGAGTATGACCTCATACACAGTCATAAATACATTTGTTGATGACAAATTAATTGTAAAATTAACTAAATTAAAATTTCAAATTTAAAGAAATTATTGACAAAGTAGATCAAACAAACCAAATTATTAACCAAGGTTTTAGAGATGTTTCCAGATATTTACCAGTACAAACATTCATCATTCTCAGTTATTTTCCAAACTGCTTAATCCAGTTAGGGTCGCTGGGAGGCCTTTCTCAGCCGACACTGGGCGAAGGCGGGATACACCCTGAACAGCTCACCAGACCATCACAGGGCCAACACACACACACACACACACACACACACACACACACACACACACACACACAAACAACCCCATTCACACTCATCCAATTAGCCTAATGTGCATGCCTTTGGACTGTGGGAGGAAAACCAGAGTAGCCAGAGGAAACACACGCGAGCACGGTGAGAACAAACTCTACACAGAAACGCCCGACCTTGGGACTCAAACCCAGGACCTTCTTGCTGTGAAGCGGATGTGATAACCACTATGCCACTGTGCTGCCCCAGTACAAACATTTTATGTTGAAATCCTTATCACTGTTAGCTTGATAGCTAATATCTATGCTAACTTTTATTTATGCTCCTTGTTTCTTGAAAGTGTGGACTGTTTGACATTTCTGCATGTCCAGTCCTTATTCTTAATCTATTGTACAAACCAGATAAGAAACAAAAATAATATTATTAAAAAATTAATCAGACACTGAGCAGCACATTAATACTGGAACTGTGTATCATCTTATATTTGTATTCATTTAAACTTTGTTCAAATGATTTGGTTGTACTGGTCTGTACAAGATAACAGTTATTATTCTGTAACAGCCAAAAACATGAAAACCTACTGACAGCTTAGATTTCTGTACAAAAAAATTAGTCCATAATTCAATGGGTTATTACTTGTAGAACAATAGAATGAAGTAAGCACGTGTGAACAGTGTGTTTTAGGTGTGTGACGTGATCAGTGCAATGGTTAAATGTGGGTGGAGAATCAATGGTGCTAAGCAGGTATGTTTGGTGTGTGTGCCTGTGAAGGTGCAACGTTAATCTTAATAGTTTCCATTAGGTGTGTCTAACCCACTGTACAGTGCAGACATAAAAACACTTACTGTGGTGAGAAAGGACAGACACAGGCTGATCAGGCAACATGCCTGAGAAACACATTCAGTATGGAAAGGGAATGAAATAAGTAAACGCATTCAAACAGAGGCGGGTTTGGGTGTGGTAAACACATGAAGTAACTATATAATTATTCCCAATCTATTCTTCATATAAATGCTGCCTTTTAGGCATGTTACAGTGGAGAATCACCTCCAATCTGTGTTAAAACAAGGAATGAAACTGCACTTGTGGTCAGAGGACTCCACAATGACATAGTTCTTACACTCTTAAGGATGCAAAAAAAAAAAAAGATCACGCCAGATGGTTTAAATTCTACTGTAGACTTTCAGTGGTTGCAGTTTATTTTGGAGTTTCTTCCATTTAAATGTAGGCTTTGCAGTGACAACAGAGGAATGCTTAAGCATGCAGTCCAATCCGTACTTGGACGGATGATGCTTATTTAGATTTTATCCTTCAGGCACATACGAACACTGCTGGACAATATTATTATAAATTTATTTTAGTATTATGACATGAAAATCTGAGGTAGTTGAAGCTTCACAATTGGATTATTTTAGATATGCTGTATTATGACGGACGGCACAATGGTGTAGTGGTTAGCACGTCCGCCTCACAGCAAGAAGGCCTGGGATCGATTCCCGGGCTCGGGGCATTACTGTGTGAAGTTTGCATGTTCTCCCTGTGCTTGCATGGGTTTCCTCCGTGTACTCCAGTTTCCTCCCACAGTCCAAAAACATGAACAGTTGGCTGATCCACATTGTCACTAGGTGTGAGTGTGAATGGTTGTGTGTGCTTTGGCCCTGCGATGGTCTGGCGAACTGTTCAGGGTGTACCCCGCCTTTGCCCAGATGAGCACCAGCCCTAATTAGGATTAAGCAGCTTTGAAAATGAATGAATGATAAATGTATTATGACGTTACATAAACTGACATAAACATAAACATAAATATATATATACATATATATACATATATATATATATATACATATATATATATATACATATATACACATACATATATATACATATATATACATATATACACATACATATATATACATATATACACATACATACATATATACACATACATATATATATACACATACATATATATATACACATATACACATACATATATATATACACATACACATACATATATATATATATATATACATATATACACATACATATATATACACATACATATATATACACATACATATATATACACATACATATATACACATACATATATACACATACATATATACACATACATATATACACATACATATATATATACACAAATATACACATACATATATATACACATATATATATATATACACATATATACACATACATATATATACATATATACACATACATGTATATATACACACATATACACATACATATATATATATATATATATATATATATATATATATACACATATATACACACATACACACATATATATACATATACACATACACACATACATATACATATATATACATATACACATACACACATACATATATATACACATACACACATACATATATATACACATACACACATACATACATACATATATATATATATATATATATACACATATAAACATATGTCAGCTTGTTAGGAAAGTCAGAGCACAGGGATATGGCAGCCCTGTAGCCGAGACAGATAGGGAGCCTTCCTTAAGGGCCCAACACAGTGGTAGCTTGACGGTTGAGGATGGTTGTTACTGTTATTAGTCAACCATGGAGCCAGTACTGTCCTTTATATGGATTCTAGTGCTTGGGTAGCAATACATTTTTGAATATTTAGTGCATATAGTGTTCCCTAGTTTTAAAGATTTGGCAATGAAGAGTGACAACAGCTACCATTTAATAGGCAACCACTGTGAATAGTAGACAGCAAGAATTTGATGTCCAGGATTGGAACTGCGCGAATACCTGTGAACTAAATAGTAGCAAATTCAATCGGTCATGTCAACAAGCTGTGAGCTAATCAGCAAAATAAACGTGTAGGATTCAGCTGTCTGAAACTGTAATGCCATCGACACAGATCAAACGAACTATCTACATCCAATCACCCTCAAACATTCTGTTGTAAACTGCCAGGCCATCACAAACAAAACGATTCCATGGAAGACAGTAAAAGCTCTTCTCTTTTCTCGATGAGCTGCCTTTGGCTAAATCATGTACATAAATTCAAGGGATTGGCTGCAATAATGGAGCTGCTATGGAAGCCAAAGTGGTTCCGGAACTGTGGTCAGTTATTTTTTTTTTCCTTCCTCCAAATATTTATCTGCTCTGCTACAGTATGTTTCTGTGGTCAGTCACACCAGAAATACACATGCTGGGTCTTTATCTGGCTCTCAGTCATCTAGGTATACATGACTTACCCTGATAAACCTGTATACTGTGAGACGAGTTGTCCAGGAAAAGGATTATGGTGCTAACCATTTTCACAGCAACTCATGCACGCACACACACAAATATATATATATATATATACATATATATATATATATATATATATAC
>JBCNYH010000007.1:15410307-15429493 GCA_039654325.1 Tandanus tandanus | reverse complement strand
ATAAAATTCCAAGTGGATAATGTGGGGTGGGGAGTGGGGGGGTACTTAATGAAGGAAATGTTTTATACTACAGTACACAAAGTTAGAGAGTAGTAGTAGTAGTAGTAATTGTTATAGAGTAGGAGTAATTGTAATTGTGTGTTCAGATATTGTGGCTCCAGCAGTTTGGGAATGATCCACATGTTGTGTACAAATACTTTTGGCTATTTATACCACTAATCATCTAGTGATTAAATATTATAATGGCTCATTACTTGTGGATTAGAGCTGTACAAACCTGGAGCAAAGAAGGCCAGGTAAAGGATGAGACCCAGTAACACTACCCAGGAATAGGAGGTTGGGCAGTAGTTATAGGCCCACAATACACTTGGGTTTTCTTTGGTACCATTGGAGCACCTGGATAAAGCATAAATATTTCAGTTGCACCAGACAAGTTAAATTAGGAGAGAAAATAAAGACTGTTAATATGAAACCTTTGGTTGACACAAAAACAAACCTGCCACTTGCTGCTTGTTCTGTGTGGGCTGGATCAACTAGCTCACAGGAAGCATCTGATATGCTTGAAACATTCTCGTAGTAACAAAAACCACAGTTTGGATCCAGCATGCACTGCTCACAAAATCTGGAAAAATGTGTTAGAGCATGCATATGTTATTATCATTGTACTCTACTCAATTAAAACAACAAAAGACAGTGTTAGTACAGTTATATAGACTTTACTAGTATGCATCAATTATGGACGACTCACTCACCCGTAGTGTGCGCAGGTTGAGTTAGGAGAAGCGGGGTCACCAGGGTGAAAGGTCACTGGAGGAGAGGCTTGAGCAGAAAGCAGGAAGCCTATAGCCAGGACAGTGAGACTGGCACCAGTGCCTTAGAAATGCAATACAGAATAGATGTCCACACATTACTCAAGCTGCAAAGATTAGTCTGAATAATCTAGAACTTTTATTAGGAAATATTACGGGCAAAGATTTTTAAATGTGACTAGTTATTTATTTGACAGAAATGTAAAGCACACAGGCCCATATTTTTAGTAGAACGTAATACCATAGCAAAACCACTGTGTGGTACTACTGTACTGCTATACTGTATACTTTATGCAAACCTGTTTTTGAGGCAAATTTAAGTTTACAGCAACATGCACACATAAGGTAAGCGAATAAGTTTATCTGTGTAAATAGTAAGTGTTAAAGCTCGTATTTTCAGTGCATTCGAGTTGTCCCCCTTCTTCATCTCTCATCATTTGTGAATTTGTTTCAGTAAAGAAACAACCATAATATAACTTACTGTCTTTTCAATGGTATTCGAAAACATTTTTTCTCCTCAAAAAGAAAAACCTCTGACTAAACGAAAAAATGATCTGCGAAGTGCAAGTGTCTCAGCTCCAACAGTGGCAGCGTACGCGGTTGATAAATTTTTCTCACCATTCTCCTCATTTATTGGGTTGCCTGTGTGGGCATGTGAGCAAGGACATTACAACAAACTCGAGCTCATGGCTTTACAACATCTGCATCAAACTTTAGTTTATTTAAATTGTTAAGATTAATGATAAAAGTCTATGCAGGTTAGTACAGTTTAGGTAAAGAGGTCGAGAGAAAGAGCTGTTCAAATACCTCAGTGTTTGTCTTACATTCAATTATTCATAAAATAATTAACAAAAGAAAAATGGCTGGTGGAGCGAACACGTGCATTCACTGATCTTTCACGTGGCACCAACTGGTATATATATATAATGTCAGATCCTTGATGTTGTATAATAGGGCCTAATGTTAGGTTACGTTAATTTATCTGAATGATGTGTTTACGCTAATACTACTAATAACACTACTACTGTCATGACATTAGTGGAAAAATTTGAATTCAAAATCCCCGTGTCAAGATATCACCTCGAGTCCACAAAATCATTACTTGCATTATTTTTAGTAAAATGTGCAACTATTTAGTGGAAATATGACTCTATTGCATAAATATTGCTAATATTAAATTTCACACCACCAGCGCTCCGACTTTTGAGAAATTCTGACTTCTGCATGTGACGTAAGCAGGGGAACCGTCTCTGCCTTGATATTCATCAGCATGCAAGTTTTTCCTTTGCAAACGTGCACAGAGCGAGCATGAGGATTTCAGTACATGCACTCTAAAGACCTTAAATTTATTAATAGCTTAAGTCCTGCTTCAGTGCTCATGCCTCGAAAGTGTTTAGAGACAGGTTGCGGCAAAACATCACAGGATGGTGTTAGTTTGATTTCTGTCTAACCCTCTAACCCAGACAAAAAAGAAATGCGTGATGAATGGATTAGGAGAGTTAAATGGCCGCATGTTTCCCTCTGAGACTGTTTAAATTGCAAATCCATTCTCTGGTTCGCTTAAATCAGAGCCTGAGAGTAAAAAAAAAATGTTCCAGTACAGCACATTCTTCCATTTCGGTAGTATCTACCGTGACACTGAATTCATGTACTTGTTTACACACAGCACTACCCCGAATACGTCATCAGTCATGGCTTCCAGGTTTCTGACTTCCGAGCGGGAATTATGACAATTCAGAGTTTTAAAAAAACATTATATAAATATATAAATGCCTTTTCACTTGTCTGATGACTAACATTTTTCTTTTTTTTATGTACAATATATATACACAATATAAAAATACAAGTGAAAAATCTTGACACGGGGGCTTTAAAAACTTACCTCTTCCGACTCTTTGGAAACACGCCTGCTCTGTCTAACTTGAAGACGAAGTTGAACTTCTAATTCTCTTCTTCTAAATTAGATTCCGGCGTTAGACCTATTGGAAGGTTTGTGTCTATGTAAATGTAATGACTATCGTAATATTACTTTACTTTAGTACAATTTTCATAAGCTCTCAAAAGTCTAGTAATAATAATAATAATAACATGAACTATATATATAGCTCACACGAAAGGTAATAACTTACAAGGACAGAGCGCACACTCGTGGACTGCGGACAGACAAACACACACACACTTTCCTGCGGAATGAAAATCACAGTACCTTCTGCGTTGCTCATGTGAAAGGTAATGATACTTGTTGCAGCCATTTAAGTCGGTTAATTGATTTTTGTGTATTATTTCACATTAACATACATCATTAAAAAATGTACATGTTTTGCATCCCTACACATTACTACAGAAAGGGGAATGAGTAGCTTCCTTATGTGACTGTCTAAGACACATGTGTTTGCATAACAATGTCTCACTGCTTTGAAATAACTTTGATCAGAGTTTCCCAACCTGGGTTTACGGTCCTGAACATTTTAGCGGTTTCCCTACAATAATACACCCACATCAACTAAAAATTAAAAAGCTGTTAAATAAGTAATTAATTGAATTGAGTGCGCTGGGAACAGGGAAAACATTAATACGCACAGAGCAGGTGATCCTTCAGGACCAGGGTTGGGAACCGCCAATCTAGATGATGTTTTTAGGCGTATACTGTATAAATGTAAATTTTTCCATGAGGCTTTATCCTCACCAATAATGCTGCCCAGAGTAAGCTTTCTGCGGCCCACCCGCTCCACCAGCCAAACGCCCACCAGTGTAAACAGGAAATTAGTGAACGCTGTAGCAGCAGAAAGCCAGATGGCTGTCTTATCATCCCGTACTCCTGCCATCTGCAAAATTGTGGCACTATAATACCTAAAAAAACAGGAGTAAAGAGTAAAGAGGTCATGCAAACTCTCTTGTGATCTTTCCATAATAACATTGGGCACAACTAGGCCCAGAGCATGATACTAAGTAAATACTGATACTTAGTAAATTCTGAAATTTAAGCTTTCCAAATGAGTTGAAATAAGCATTTTTGCCATTTGCTATTCATTTCATGTGATATCTACAGGTGAGTTTACTAAGTAACATTTTAGCATGATATGCAAAGACTAATGAACTTTGATCCCTGCTGCCTTGTGACTGCAGCAATAACACTTATTTATGTGTTTTCCTGGTTCAAGGTATTCTTTACTCTGGATAATTAAGATTACTTTTTTTTAACTCATTGTCAGACCTGTACAATAAAGCGATCACTTACACTACATTTTCATGACATACGTGATGCTAAGATGTAATGAAGATTAGTTTTTCTGAACATTTTTGGCACAATTTGGAAAACTTCACTAAAGAATCTAAACAAAACAAAGCATTTCTTTACCAGTGCAAAAGGTTAACCCAACTGTATTCTTAGGGGAGCAAAAAAGGTCAGCCGCATTTACAGCTAACATATCAGCGGTGAATGTCGTACATTACAGTGTTGATTCCAGAGAGCTGCTGGAACATCTGAAGGCCACATCCCACAATGAGAGCTCTCCGGGCAGGAGCACAGGCCAGGATACGGCATAGAACTGGTCCCCCTGAAAAAAGGTCAATAAAATGAGGTATAACGTTGCGGTAATGAACAGGCGGTATTATATCATTCAGTTGTTTGTACAACCACGCCGACTGTGTCACCTTCTCTCTACTGTGCAGGTTCTGGGTAAAACCTGAACCCTGAGGCATTGCTCACCTCCTGCTTCCTTTTCTTCCTCTTCAATAATGCCCTTGATACTGTCGTACTCTTCAGTGACACTCTCTGTGGCCCGGATCTGTGTCAGCACCTCATAGGCCTGCTCAGGATCGCCTTTCTGCAGGAGCCAGCGAGGACTCTCAGGCAAGAAGAAGAAGAATCCCAAAAACTGCAGCACGGCAGGGACTACCGACAGACCCAGCATATACCTAGAGTATACAGCATTTAAAACACACCCACAATTCAACATTAGTATTTCTAAAGGATTTCTAATTAGTATTTCTAAAGAATGTACCTTCCTTACATTATCTTTTTGAATTTGTTCTTTTCTGCCTCTGCTAATTTATTTTACCAACAGGTGGCACAGTGGTGTAGGGGTTAGCATGTCCGCCTGACAGCAAAAAGGCCCTGAGTTTGAGTCCCGGGCTCGGAGAGGGTGTTTCTGTGTGGAGTCTGCATGTTCTCCACTCCCTTGCTTGGATTTCCTAAAGCAGTGGCCGTTGAACCCTAGTCCAAGTGTAGCTTGTCCTGCCCAGTTTGGTTTTCTTGCTCTAATACTCCTAATCTTAGATCAGTAACAGTCCCTTTCTCAGACCAGGAAGGAGAAAAAACACTAAACATATTCAGACCAGGGGTCCTCCAGGAGGCGGTACAAGGGCGTAGTGCTTAGCACATTCGCCACACAGCAAGAAGGTCCTGGGTTTGAGTCCCGGCCTTGGGCATTTATGTGAAATTTGCATGTTCTCCCCATGCTTGTGTGGGTTTTCTCTGGGTACTCCGGTTTCCTCCCACAGTTTAAAGACATGCACATTAGGCTAATTGATTTCTCGAAATTGCCACTAGGTGTGGATGTGAGTGCGAATAGTTGTGGGCATGTTGCCCTGCGATGGTCTGGTGAGCTGTTCATGATGTACGTACAGTGGCCGCTTAGATGGACACAACCTCCCCGAAACCATAGTAACAGGTTTAAGTGGTTCAACAAATGAGTGAGTGAATGGGTAAGGATCCCCCAGGTCCTGGAATGGGCTAAATAATCCCCTGATGCAATTGTGTTTCCATTGGCATTTCTTACCTCCAGCCATCGTGGCCCAGGTAACTGAAAACTCCATCCACTGTACTGGCTATGAACTGACCACCTGTGATAAACAGCGTGTTTATGGTGACCAGCTGACCCCGGAGCTGAGAAGGAGCCACTTCAGCGATGTAGACTGGCACTGTCATAGATGCCAATCCTATGTGGCAAACCAACACAGGTGTTCTGTGTCATTTTACTAAATGTTGCTTTTTTTTCCCAAAAGATAAACACAATGTCGAATTTGAGACTTACCAATGCCAAGACCAACAATGAGCCTGCCGATAAGAAGGATCGTTTTATCTGGTGCTACACTCAGAATGATCCCACCCACAGTAAAAATTAAGCTGGCCAGCATGATGCACTTCCGGCGTCCGTACAGCCCGTTCAAGTATCCGCCCGCTAGAGCTGAGAGCGCCGCCGCTCCGACGGTGCTGGACACCAGCAACTCCTGCCAGAAGGCACTCAGGTTCATCTCTTTCTTGAGTAAGAGCATGGCCCCGGACACCACCCCGGTGTCATAGCCGAAGAGAAATCCTCCCAGAGCCGAGAAGAAGGAGAGGATGTAGACAAACCTCGAGGAGCCATCCTCAGTGCGGGGGATTCCTACAGACTGAGCTGCAGTCGCATGTGCTTTGATCAGACTGCGCTCATCCTCCACTTTCTTCCTGCTGCCTGTCACCTGCTCCATGATCTGCAGCTCATAACCATTCTACAATACACAGCAGCACCACAACAAGAGGTCACCACAACAGGTCCTGCACATCAGTGATTTACATACATCTCATCATCATGCCTTTACCTTTAAGACAGCATTCATATAACAGCAGGAAAAACATCTGAGAAGTGATCCAATATATCTACAACGCACTAACTAGTGATGTCCAGGCTCCAACTTGTGTTATTGATACCCATTTCGTGCTCTAGTTGGGGTTTTCTCTTCTCCCTCATGCCTGTAAGGATAACATGAAACATCCCAGCACTCTCTCTTATCTAACCCATCACTGTTTAGGAAAAGGTTACACGCCGAAACATTATAGCCAATAGAATAGGCTACATAGCATCACTTGCGGTTTACAAGAAGTACAGCGCCATGTTGAATTGGTTCAATGAAGGGAAGGGCGGAGTCACGTGGCGCTGACGTCATATGGGGAGGTGCCTTTGACGTGGAAAAAAATATGCTCCTCGCGCATTAGTCTAACGTGAAAGAAGCATCACACACACAAAAAAGAAATACATTTAAAAAAATTAAATAAATAAAAAAGTAGATAGTATTATTTAGTTTACAAATCTTTTAAATTTGAAACGGAAGTAGGCTAAAATAAATAAATAAATAAATAAATAAACATGCATACAACATCAATACTAATCCCTGTTTCAGACAGATGTGAATCAATAAATACATGCATGATGATATCACAGTATTAAAGTGATGGTAGGATTCTGTACTGCTGCAGACGTCTTATCACACACTGTTTACAGTCCACGTCTCACCCTTCTAGCAATCGATGACGTATAAACGCGCAGTAGTTATTTATATTAAGGTTTCTTATTAAAGTATTAAAGTGCTAAAGATCCCAGCAGTCACTGTCATATTCTCAAGACAATTTTATTACCTGTATGTAGGCTACAGTCGTGTCCGTCTTTCTTTTAGTGTTCAGACTTCAGATATCCCCGGCGCACTGCTTTAAACTTCCTGTTTTAAACTTGCAGCTGCGGTCATATGACTCGCCGCCCGCAACAGGTCACGCCTGTCTGTAGACAGAAACAGAGAGAGAGAGAGAGAGAGAGAGAGAGAGACTCCCAGAAAAAGGTTTAGGGAATAAGGAACTGTGAGTGCTTAGTTCAGTCCACAAACTTCTGGCGGTTTCCGAAACTGCGCTGTGATCTTGTGCTTGGCGCTGCATCACCTCCTTTAGGGTCTCAGAGGGAAAATGTAACACACGTGTTTAATGTCAGCAGTGCGTCAGCATCTTAAAAGAACATCATGGTGAACAAGGAGGATTTGGAAAAAAGCCTGAAAAAGCTGCTTGTGCGACTGAAGAACAATTTAGAGGAGGGAAAGCAGCTGGGCACCATGGTGCAGATCATCCAGGATCTCCTGTTCCTGGCACATGTAGACGAGTGTGGTAAGTGCACACCAATGCAAACAAATGTGCTCTGATTTATTGGTTTGCATGCCAGAGACCCAACGGTTAGACATGTTACAGCGATCAAATCTTTTTCACACAGACTGATCTATATTGGACTGATCTATATTCGACTTCAGTATTTCGAGAGATATTTTAGGAGACATTTTAGGAGTGAACCTCCCCCCTTCCCCCGCAGTGGTTAGCACATCCTCCTCACAGCATGGAGGTCCTGGGTTTGAGTCCTGGGCTCGGTGACAGTGTTGCTGAGAGGAGTTTGCATGTTCTGTCCGTGCTTGTGTGGGTTTCCTTTGGGTACTCCAGTTTCTTCCCACAGGCCAAAGACATGCACATTAGACTAACAGGCTGTTCTAATTAGCCCCTAGTGTGAGTGTAAATGGTTGTGCATGTGTGCTGCAATGAATGGACTGGCAAGCTGTTCAGGGTGTACTCCATCTTCACCCGGAGTCAGCTGAGATAGGCTCCAGCTTCCTCTGGACCCTAGTAGGTTTGGCAAATGAATAAATGACAAATACATATAATGACAAATCGTTTCAGCAGAAGAGCTGTTTAAAGACAAAGATGTCCATGAACCATTGATGCTGCTGCTCTTCTCTTTCAACAACTGCAAAATTCAGCAGGTAAATACCTTTTTAAAATACCTTATTTAAACAATTTCTAAAATTTTATTTTAGTTTCCATCAGTATTTATTGGATACTCTCACGCTGTCACTTAGGTGGGATGGTCCCTGCTGTGCCGGTTGATGGAGATCTGTCCTGCCACTTTGGACAAGCTGGTCCATCCTCAGCAAGCTGTAAAGGACTGGGAAGTTCTAGCAGTGCACCAGTAAGTGCCTGGGGATTTTTGTTCTGAAATTGGGTAGCTGGGCAAAATATAAAGTGTGTAAGTAACAATAAACGGCATGAGAAATAAAGAAAGTGAAAGCAACCCCATCTCTCCTTTTACTGTCATGTTTGTCCCAAAGTGGAGACGAGTATAAAAATACACAAAAGATTAGAGTTGATAAAACTGATTTAATTGAAGTTATGGTGAATTTGAAGTTTTATTTTTTGTCTCTTGGGTGTGTGTCTAACAGGCAGATTTTAAACATGCTGAGTTTGCATCAAAAAGACCTGAAACTGGTAATGGTGGGGCTGCGGGCTCTGGCCTTGTTGCTGAAGTCAGGTACGCTGATTCTCTCAAGCCCCTATTATTATATGTTCATGTCATTTAACCATAGAATATTCATAATTTTGATAATGAATGAACAGTCAAAATTGACTGACTTGAAATGAGAGATTTTCTGAATCTGCGTTTCATGAGTCACTCATATTCATGTTTATACTGAGTCTAATCATTTTAATACATTTTAGGTAGCTCTTAAACAAGCACGTAATACTGCAATGATTTTTATCCAGCAGTAGATAGACAACTATATTACACTTTCTCAAGCCTATTTTAAGGTCCAGTTGCTTGTCAGATACAACAGAGTCACAGGCTACAGCGACATTAAACTCCATCAGTATTTCTTTATGTAGCATGCATTTAGTGTGTTACACTCATTTACAGCCTTTTTATTATGTGGGCTACAGATTATGTAATTACACTGTAAAAAAATTTACTGTAAAAATTACACTAATTTACTGGCAACTACTGCTGCCAGTAAATGACTCTAATTTTTACAGTAAACTTTTTACATTTCATTTCCTCCTGGATGAGACGCTAGTCCATTGCAGGTTACCTTCCCAGTATTGTTTTTACTGGTACCCATTTATACTGCTGGGTAGACAAAGGCACACTTGTGGTTAAGACCTTGTCCAGGGGTCTTTGCACGGTGGGGGTCTAACAGGGATTTGAACCAACGACCACCTGATCATGAGCCCAGCACCCTAACCGCTACACCACTGGCCCCATCAAATTTCAAAATTTGAGCTCACACATTATTAAAAATTATTAGCAAACTCCTGTGACTTTACACTTACAGCTAACCCTTTTTGAGAGGGTGAACTAGATTTTATTAACCCACTAAATTAAAATTACATGCTAAATCAAAGCAAACTGCAGCCGGGAGACCGGCCGGTAGATCTAGTGACAATTTGCTCGCCTGTATATACAAGAACAAGTCCCCATAAGAATAAAACTTGAAAAATACCAGTCAGTAAACAAAGTAGAAACTAGTTGTGATACTTTTGTTAAAAGTTTTTTTGGTTCCCACCAGACGTGTGCAAATGTGGAGCACTGTTGAGCGAAGCTTGGATCCTTTCCAATCCCAGATAATGTAGGCTAAAAACGGCGCGCTCTCATTCCCGAGAATCTGTGCGGTTTACAGTAGCATACTGTATATGCTAAATTTACAACAAAATTTTACAGTGTATGTTTGCTGTGAGGAGCCTAAATGTCATAATGCTTATTTTCTATTCATTCATTCATTTTCTAGCCACTTAATCCTAATTAGACTCACGTTGAGGCTGGCGCCCATCTAAGCCGACTCTGGGCGAAGGGGGGTACACCTTGAACTGCTCGCCAGACCATTGCAGGACCAACACACATACAACCAATCACCACCGTGCTGACGTTTATTTTTTATAATGTCAGGGAAATGTATTATTTTTTTAATTATCTTTTATAAATAAATAAATATATAAATTTAAATATAAATTTAAATATAATATAAATAAATTATATTTATTTAATTATCTTTTTGTTGACATGACATGCTTCATCTACATTTTAGCTTGCTTACTATTCATAGTAAAGCTTATTATTCAGTAACTACTGCATATTATCCAGTAACTACACTGGTGGGAAAGGTATTTAGTTATGAAATCGAGGAACGTAAGCGTGCGTTTTGTTTGCATTTATTTGGTTTTTGAAAATCTTTGCTGTAAATGGGTACTCTTTCTGTGGTCTTGTTTTGTTCTTCATTTTTGTCAACCTTGAAGAAACTAAATTACATTTGTAATACAGCACATGTGTATATTGCAATTAATCTGTTTGAAACTGTTAAATAAACAAATAAACTGTTTGAAACACTTTTTTTAGCCAGTAAAATAATTTACAATCTATACGATCAAGCAGCCCATAACCTAAAAAAGCCAAAGCAACTGCATACATGTTTTGTATATGTGTGTGTGGCAGATGATCTGATGTTGCTGGTTCTAGAGGAGGAGATGGATGTGTTTGAGGTGGTGGTGGTTGCCATGAAGGCTTTTCCTCACAGTGAGGAGGTGCAGCTTCAGGGCTGCTCTGCTCTCTACCTGCTGCTGCAGAGAGGTACCATTCACACTTACGGCGATTCTCCACCAGGACGATGCTGGTGTCATTGTGGAACTAGTTTTACTTTGGTTCCTTAGAACAAAGCTTGGATTTGCTCACTTACTCACTCATTTGCGAAATTGCTTAATCCTGCGAGGTTTGTGTGGAGGCTGGAGCCTATCTCGGCCAACACTGGGCGAAGGTGGGGTACACCTTTAATAGCTCGCCAGACCTTCACATGGCCAACACACATGTCTTTGGACTGTGGGAGGAGACCAGAGTACCCAGAGGAAACCCATGCAAGTATGGGGAGAGCATGCAAACTCCACACAGAAACGCCTGAACCCGGGACTTGAACCCAGGACCACTGTGAGGTGGACATGCTAACCACTACATGACCGTGCTGCCCAAATCTGGGATTATTTCCATTAAGATTTTTCAGGGTTACATTTGTCTTTGGCCGCAGTGATGAGAAAATACAGACTGTCCATCAGTCAAAATGCATAGAACTGGTTTTAAATTAGGCCCCAGCATTGCACTGGTGAAAAAGGGCTATGAAATATTTATGGTATTTAATATTTAACGTTGGCTTATTGTTTAGCAGTACTTAGTCCGAGTCACAAGCGTTAAGTAACACCTCTGATTATTTAATCTTTAAGGTGCATGTGCTTTGGTATACACTGTTATAACTATACTCCATTGCTTTTTATTATTCTGTGTGTTTTTCCTACCAGTTCCAGAGGAACATCAGGTGGAGTTTATTGAGAAGAGAGATCATGCCGTGATTCTGAATGTGCTCAGAAGGTTCAAGGACAGTGAGAACGTGGTGTTGTCTGCCCTGCAGGTTCTCCTACCATTGGCTGAGCCTGGTAAGCCATGGTGCATTCCTTCTTTCTGCTTTTAGTAAAATTTTTCTGTTTATTCATTTTCTGTGAAGCCATGCGAAGAAACTAATGGATGGATTTACATAAAATGACACTGCTATAATCCAGTAATTGCATTAGTGTATTTAAGACAAGTCATAAAGTCTATTACTAACAACTGTAACATCCATTCACTATAATTGGAACCAATCCTTATTTAATTTAAGCCATTTAAGTGCTTAGCTTCATACAAGTGCATAACAACACTGCATGATGAAGCGAAAACTATAATTATAATTTCACTTCATGTTTGTGTGTTTATCTGAATTCTAGCAAGCAATGTAGAGATTCTGATGTCCAAGACTGAAAAATGCTACAGCTTAGTGTGTGAAGTAGTGGAGGCATTCTCACAGTCAGAGGCTGTACAGGAGATGGGGTGCTGTCTGTTGCGGAAATTTACTTTAGGTGGGAAAAATTCTTTATTCTTTATACTATTCATTTGGGCTTGATAGTCACTGCTAGTTCACTGTTGAATCCTTAATACGTAAGTTTCTATGTTTCAGAAAGTTACTTCAATATCTTGGTGCTGAACGGTGTGCACAGAGTGGCAGTAAAAGCATGTCTCTCCTACCCTGACAATGGCACGATCCAGGCTGCTGCACTTTTCTGTCTGGCTGGACTTAGTGAGTCTTTTACTGCCAAGAACAAGTGTATAACAACTATTTATCACTACAACAGTATTATTCAGGAACAGTATTATTACTAGTATGTGGTAAAATTTTACTGATTGTGTACTTACTTGGTACACATTCCCATTGTATTGATTAATGGTTTTAAGTTGCTAATATAAGGTTCTAGGAATATTTGTAGACTATTAAATAAGAAATAAAAAATGATGGGCCATACTGTTATGTGAAAATGATCAGTGATATGGTGGTGTTATATGGGTCAATGAAAATAATTTTTGTATAACACCACAACCCAAAGTGAATGAAACCACTTATACCACTTACAATATTCTATGTATGAATATATTCATAAATGAAGTGTATTTATTAGTGAATACACATACCATGGGAACACAGAGGTCAGCACTGTCAGCTTACAGTGCAAAGGTTTCGGTGTGGGCTTACAGGTTCTCCCCTTGCTTGTGTGGGTTCCCTGAGACTATTTTGCACACTAGGCTAATTAGCCATTCTGATTTACCCCTAGGTGTGGATGTGAGTATGAATGGTTGTGTGTGCGTTGACCCTGCAATGGTCTGGCGAGCCGTTCAGGGTGTGTCCGATCTTTGCCCAGCTGAGCTTGACTCCAGCCTCCCCGTGGATGAGTGAGTAAGTGATTGAGTCCTAAGACATGCACATTAGGTCAAATAGACACTATAAAATGTTAATAGGTTTGAATGTGAGTGTGGGACTCCCGAGTGGCTCATCAACAAGGTGCGTGACTATCAACCCGGAGATTGCAAGTTCGAATCCAGGTTGATGCCGCAGCCATCCGTGACCTAGCTAATTGGCCGAGCTCTCACGGGAGAGAGGGATGGCATATGCTCCCCTGTCATGCACAGCGATCACCAGTCAATCCGTGTACGTCTGTGGGCTTATTCGTTCAAAAGGGGCAGATATTACATTCCCTCCGATTGTGTTAGGCCGCACCCAAATGCGCATGCGCAGCAGTTCGTAAACAGGTGCGTGGCAGCATTGCATGTCACACAGGGGGCATGTGACTGCTTATGCTCATTCCTATTTGGTGGTGGTTGTATGTCAAAGGAAGGCAACACTTGATGGGTGGCAATTGGATACAAATAAACATTAGGGGAGAAAAAAACGGGGGGGAAAAAAGTGTGAAGGGTGAATGGTTTGTTTCTGTGATACCCCACAATGAACCGGCGACTTATTCTTCGCCTCTCACCTGAAGTCAGCTAGGATTGGCTCTGTTGTCCCTGGATAAGCGGTATTGATAATGTATAAATAGATGCACTTATAATAGAATGTCCATTAGACAAGTTAATCCCTGTTATCACTTACGTTATAGCAACTGTACACATTTGTTTCCTCACCATCCTCTCTTTTCTCTCTCTTGAGATTAATGAGAAAAAAAAATTAGTTTCCAGTGTTGGAAAAATTCCTGTCATTTTAAACTCTGGACATCCAGAACCACTAACATAAATGTTCTATATGCATATCAATACAACACCCTAATTATAAAAGCAATGATGTACTATATTCAATGCTTACAAATACTAAACATGTGATTTATTTTGCAATCAGAACTAGTGGTCGAGCTGCTGTTATAAAATAAAAGAAGAAACTTTTTTGAGGTCCAGCTATGCTGTGGAATAATTAGCAGTAAACTTGCTTAGTTCCTAATTCAGCTACCGTAAAGACCACCTGACTTTTATCTGACAGCAAAGACAATCCTGAAGAATGCAGAGCTCAGGACAACATGCAGTGAGGATGAGAACGAAAGAAGTAAAGAAGATGGCAAGGGCGATGATGAGGAAGGCCTGGTGTGGAGAGAGGCTTGCTGCACAGCTTTAGAGAGACATAGTAACAATGCTGAAGTTCAGGTCAGCAATGTGGCCTTTTTTTATTGCTGCTAACAGCTTGTAAAACCTATTTTTGTTGTATTAGAATGATGCGTATTCAAATAATGCATATTAATACTTTTGTGTTTCCTTAATTTTTTTGTGTTATCAGGAAGCTGCTTGCTGGGCATTAAACAGCTTGTTGCTCTATGGCAGTGTATGCAATATATATGAGGATCCCAAAGAAAGGTTAGTGTAGAAATGACAACAAATTACTCAAATACTCTAATTTAGATCTGGTTTCATCCTATCCAATATAGTCTTTATAAAATGTATTTTTAAGTCAATACGGGGAAAAATGTAATTAATTCACCTAAAGCTCATGTTGTAATGATTGCAGCAAACTGGTGTTTTTTTCATAGGTGACCAAAAGGCTAAATAGAATGGAGGAGGAGGAGGAGGAAGTCAGTTAAATTTCTGAGCCTAGTTTTATATACTTTTCCCATGTCTATGTATGCTTCTTCCAAGCTGTCTCTAAAACAGGCCAATAAGTTGAGTCACTCATTGACAGTTTAGAACAGTCAATTAGCATAATGTGCATGTCTTTGGACTGTGGGAGGAAACCCAAGGGAAACCCACACAAGCACGGGGAGAACATGCCAACTGCACACAGAAACACCCTTGCCTAGCCCAGGACCCAGGACCTTTTTGCTGTGAGGCGGACGTACTAACCACTACACCACTGTGCCGCCCAACAAGGATAACATGGTCAATGAAAATGAATGGCTTAATGAATCTCTATTGAACTGTCTCTATTTCTGTCTCTCGGTTAACAGGCCTCCAGTGTATATACAGGTAATGACTGTGATGCTGGTGCACTCCTCAAGTTTTGGTGTGTTTCAGGCTGCCACATCTACATTGTGCACACTTATACGCCGACACAGTAAGTTTCATTGCCAATGAATTTAAACCTTATGTTTGATTGTTTTCATTATATTAACAGTAAAATAGGTTATTAAAACCATTTTTACTAAAATTAGGCTTTTTGCGTGTGTGTGTGTGTGTGTGTGTGTTTGTGTGTGTGTACGTGTGTTTGTGCGTGTGTGCCCTGAGGTAAGATTAGATCTCGGCTCCTGGCCAGTGGCATTCATTACAACATTGTGGATCTGATGAAGAGAAATGCCAGCTCCAGTGAAGTGTGTGAAAGTGCCTGCAGGCTTCTGTACACACTGTTCCAAGGAGGGTGGGAACAGACTCATTATTTTATTACATTATTACCACTCTTTCATAAAAATTAAAACACAAATATACAGTACTGTCAGAAAGTCTAGACACCGTTTTTGTGTTATGTATTTTTTACGCATTTTGTGAATTCCACATTATTGAGTCATCACAAAATATTTTAGATTTCCAAAGGTTAGTTTTCCAGCACAAAATGAAATGTTGCTGAAAAATGTTTTTATGTCAGTAAAGACAGCAGCATATTACACAAGAGACCATTTACATCTATCTGTCCATTATCTATATCCGCTCATCCGTCAGGGTCATTAGGAAGCTAGAGCCAATCCCAGCCGACTTCTGGTGAGAGAGAAACTCAGACAACTTCTCATACTCACATTCACATATATGGGCAGTTTAGAATAGCTATTTGACCTAATGTGCATGTTTTTGGACTGTGAGAGGAAACTGGAGTACACAGAGGAAACCCATGCAAGCAGGAAAATGCAAGGTCCCTGATGATATTTAAGGGATTGTTTGTATTCCAATATTCAGAACCATTATATGTGTAATTTAAATCTTTTAAAGTAAAGTTAAAGTTAAAATGTTTTAAAATCTGACAGTGTCACCTGACAGAGACAGCCAGATTTTAGGCTGAAGTTTTCTGGTACTGACGCTATTAGTTTTCACAATAACCTCAGTGAATGCCATGGTTTCTTTTATTTCTTTCCACTGTTTCTGTCTCTGCCAGTAGGAGTATCAGTCTGGATGAAGGGAGTATGATTCTCAGTCAGATTTTGATTGCCATGAAGGATCATAACTTCCAGCCTGAGGTACAGCTGGAAGGGCTGAGATCTAGCCTGGTACTCATCAACCCAGGTAAGAGTTCTTTAACTTGCCTAAGACTCAGCACAGAACTACTACCTTACTGCACAGTGCACATAATACATTTTGCTATTACTTTGAGTTTAGGCCAGTATTGATAAATTCTACATAGTTATTTTCCATCATTAAACTTTAAACAGTGGCTCAGTTTTATCATGCATGTATTATACAGAGATTGTGTTGGAGTAACAGGGGGAATTTAAAGGGGCTCTGTCACGGCTGCTGCACAATGCGTAAAAATGTAATAAAAGAATATTAAATATAAAAGTGGTGGCAGGGTGGTGCAGTGGTTAGCACGTCCGCCTTACAGCAAGAAGGCCTGGGTTCGATTCCCGGCTCGGGCGTTGTAACCCCGTGCTTGTAAGGGTTTCCTCCGGGTGCTCCGGTTTCCTCCGACAGTCCAAAAACATGCACAGTAGGCTAATTGGCTGTTCCAAATCGCCCCTACTGTAGGTGTGAGTGTGAATGGTTTTCGAGTGTTGGCTCTGTGATGGCCTGGTGAGCTTTCCAGGATGTACCCCACCCTCGCCCAGAGTCCGGTGAGATAGGCTCCAGCCTCCCCGCGATCCTAATTAGGATTAAGCAGCTTAGAAAATAAATGAATGAATGAAAGAATATAAATGTTTCTGGTAAAACTTTTTGGAACGAAACAGAGTAATTGATTGTTAAAGAAGAATTCTTAATTTCTTTTTATTGCAAAGCTGCACTTCTTTTAATTTCTTGTTAGGTGACAGAGCCCCTTTTAGTTTTAAGCTTTAAAAGTTCATTACATGGTGGCAAGGAGGCATAGTGGTTAGCGTGTCCACCCCACAGAAAGAAGGTCCTGTGTTCGAGTTCAGGGCTTGGCAAGGGCGTTTTATGGTAAAGTTTGCATGTTCTCCACATGCTTGCATGGGTTTTCTCCAGGTACTCTTGTTTCCTCACACCATCCAAAGACATGCACTATATGACATGCACAATCTCAAGACATTAGGCTAATTGGCTGCTCTAAATTGCCACTAGGTATGAGTGTGAGTGTGAATGGTTGTGTGTTTTGGCCCAGTGATGGACTGGTGAACTGTTCAGGCTATAACCTGCCGTTGCCCAGAGTTGGCTGAAATAGGCTCCAGCCTCACGTCAACCATAAGATTAAGCATTTCAGCAAATGAATGAATGAATGAATGAACGTGCATTATCCAAGATGAATCAAAATGAGTCACGATTGGGTCTAAGTGGTTAGGTACATGACTTGTAGTGTTCAGCTAGAATTAGCATTAGCATTAGCATTGTCTTGACATGCACACTCAGCTTTTCAGCTTTTTGAAAGTTATAATAATGTACTAAGCATGCCAAATTCAGCTCAGGTTGATGAGGATCCGGAAGGGTGCTTTTGCTTTCTCGATTTTCTGTGTAATAAGCTTTTTTGTGGTTTTAAACTCCAGCATTAGTGCTGCTAGATAAATAATAGGTTATTCAAGTGATATCCCAATAAACATGTGAAATTTAGTGCAAATTAATTAATGCACTTTAGTTATATAATATCAGCATTATCAGTCCTGATAATCAAATGCTAGGTTCAAGTTCAAGTGGGTTTTACTGTCATTCCTCTGTATAAATTTTGTACAGGAATTAAATGTTGTTTCTCAAGACCATGGTGCAACACATAATAATGTACGAGTGGCACAGTATATGTAGGACAGTGAATATTCAGGCTAGTGCATGTTAACTATACAGGACAACAGAACAGTGTGGTGTGGGAACAGTATTGCGGTGTTCAGCTGTCTGTACACTATTGTGTTGTGTAGCAGCAATAAATATATCAGCAATATTAAGTTAGCAGCTAAAGTCTCTTAACCTCTTAAGACTCCACTTTCTTCATACGAGGACATTGCTTTCCCTCCCAATTATATTGTGTGGGTGTCCTTGTAAGATCCTCATATGAGGACCATTTGGTCAACACTTACTCTTTTGCCAAAGTTCTTACTGTTTGAAGACGTTGATCATGTTTAGTATATATCCGGTGGTGAGAATCAGAAGCGGTGTGGAGAAAAAACAAGACACACAACACTGGGGTTTGGGTCATCGGAGGATAAATAATGAAGTGTCCAGTGGAACCTGAGTCCAGGTGTGGAAAAATCATATTTGGTTAAGCGTTTAAACAGTCAAAGTAAACACTGGGAAGCAGCAGAATGTTGACTATTCTGAGTGCCTCAGGGTTGAAACCTTTGGTTTGGTGGGAGTGGCACAGATGCCCTGATACTTGGCATGGGGTTAAGTGTCCGTCAGGTTGATGGGCGTTGTTATCCAAAATGTGTGTGGCTATATGGATGCAGCAGTTTCTGTAAGAGGCTTTGATGGTGTTTAGAGAAATGCTGATGATCTTATCCACTGTTCAGCTTACACCAGTAGAGCACACCATTCACAGCCGCTTGATAGTTAACATTACAAAAGTATAAACACTATAAATTTCAGCTCACACTGATTTATAAATATGGTTAAGATGATAGGTTTATTATGTTCTACATATTTTCCAGGTTATCTGTACAAATAATAAGTAAAATAAATTTTTGGTGTAATTTATTATTATTTATTTTTATTATTTTTTTCATTTTAGTATGGACACAAGTAGCAAGAATTGAGTAGAACATAGCATTATTACAAAATATAGTCTCTCTCTCTCTCTCTCTCTCTCTCTCTCTCTCTCTCTCTCTCTCTCTCTCTCTCTCTCTCTCTCTCTCT
>JBCNYH010000007.1:15358824-15374334 GCA_039654325.1 Tandanus tandanus | reverse complement strand
CAGTATAAATGGGTACCAGTGAAGAATACTGGGAAGGTCACCTCCAATGGACTAGCATCCAGGAGGAGTTGAACTCCACTTCACGCTACGGAAACCGGGGAAAAGCACCAGCCTGATGAGCCACTAGGCTCGGGTGTAAAAGCACCTCACAGACTTACCTCACTGAGGTTTTAAATTAAGCTTTCTAAAAAGTCAGTCAGCTTGTACTTTCCAATAATATCTTGGCTTGTGTTTTAAAAAGAAATGTCTTTGAATGATATTTTCTAATACTGAATATATATTATAATATGAATAATATATTTTCAAGTCTTTAACTTGTGTGCTTGATCGCCATTAAATCTCAGATGCTCATTCAGGTAATTATCCTTAAGGTTTGCTTGAGTTATTGGGCATGGTTTATTCATAAACATTAAGTTTATTAATGCTGAACTTGTCTGTGCTTACAGGATTGTCACACTCACACATTAGGTGCTATGCTCTCAGTAGAACTCTCATTGGTGATGCCCAGCTACCTCCTGCAGTGCGAGTTAGATTATTTTCAGAGAGTGCAGTTTTTTTTGCCTCAAAGGACAACACTCCAAATGATGGCTCCAGCGATGGGGGAAAGGTACTTCTTTACTCCAACACTGCACTGAGTATCAACAGCATAGCTTTCTCAGCATATAGATTTGCGTGTATATTTGCATGTATATTCCAATTTCAGTTGTTCTTCAGGGCGGTATGACCCTTTTGTTTATTGGAAAAAATGCTCATTAAATATTTGAGATTGTGGACGTTTTGCTCAAATGGTTTCTGAATGTGTTTTTTTCTGAGCAGAAGAATGTAACAGACACAAATGGGAAGAGATCTGTGGGTTCGGGTCGGTCAGGGAAAGGAGGAAGTCGGCTCCGTTGCCCAAAATGTGGAGACACGTGCACACATGTGGAGACGTTTGTGTGTAAGTGTAATTACTTTTCACGTTTTTTATATTTCTATTTTCAAGAATAAACACCAGATTATTTTTTGTGGGAAGCACAGTGGTGTAAAGAGGGTTCTGGGTTTGAGTCCTGGATTCGGCGAGGGCGTTTCTGTGTGAAGTTTGCATGTTCTCCCTGTGCTTGCCTGGATTTTCTCCAAGTAATCTAGTTTCCTCCCATGGTCTAAAGATATGCACATATCTGTTCCAAATTGCCCCTAGGTGTGAGTGTGAATGGTTGTGTGTGTGTGTGTTGGCCCTGTAATGGCCTCGCATCCCTGCGACCCTAGTAATAAGCAGTTGAATGAGAAGGCAAATGAATAACTGAATTAATATTTTCTTGTAATTGTTTTATATGTGTAGCATTAAGCTGTATGCATTCTCATCTGTATTTCCTTCTCCAGCATTCACACGTTTTGTGAAATGTGAAAAATGCCATCACTTCTTCGTGGTGCTTTCTGAAAGTGACTCTATGAAGGGTCTGACTAAGGAGACAGAATCTGCTGCTGAAGCTGTTACACTGGCATTTGCTCAGAAACCTCCCCCACCCCCTAAAAAGGTATGACCTGAATTAGAAGAAATAATAAATCTTCTCCATTTCTGAAGTACGTTGGTTCTATGTAAATGGAAAATGTTTAATAAACTCGTAAACCAGTTTAATGTGAATGTGAAGTGAACTGGTGACCAGTAAGGATAAAAGCTAAGCTATACCTTTATGTTGTTTGACTGCAGATCTTTGCCTACCTCGATAATTATGTTGTTGGCCAGTCATATGCGAAGAAGGTGCTGTCAGTCGCAGTGTATAACCACTACAAACGGCTCTACAACAACCTTCCTGCATCAGGAGGACATCAAGCGGGGACAGAGAAGCAGATCTTTGTGAATCCACACGGTTCGTCAGCTTAATGAAAATGAAGCATCTTACTAAAATATTACACACCACATAGTTAGTATGAGTGCATGTTAAGGGACAGAGGAATGATGCTACATTTGCTAAAGCTCCTTCTTCTGACTTTTGACCCATGAAGTCATCAGCAGCTTGTACAGAGTTCAGTTTCTAATGCAGGCTCGAATGCTTCTTGTCCAGTTTATTTCTCCCAGTGTTACAGGCTTTTATTTCCAGTAGAGGTCACAATAACCTATTTTTTCCCCTGTAGAGCTCGAGCTCAGAAGAAGGGAAGGTGAATACAGATTTACAAGTAAGTGTATTTTCAGCTGCATGAAGAAATATGGCACATGATATCAAGATTTTTTTTGTGTGTGATTTGCAAAATAAAATTGACATGCTCAGTGCCACAACCTGCTAAGTCATGGATTTGTGATTTTGAGAAAAACAAAAATAATACGATTAAGTCAAATTTATCACATGATTTGGGATTTTAGCTTAAAAGAAACTGCAGTTGTCCACTTTGGAGTGACTTTCAGCATATAGGGAGAGATTTCTGTTGTCGGAATATGATACTACCTCTTTTTTTATCATGTATAGACTTAGCACGTTATGTCACTTAGCCCTTCAATTGATGTGTGACATACTCAAGAATTTAAGATGGACAGTAGTACAGACATCCCACGTCTCCCAGGTGTTCTGGGATTGTCCTGCATATTGGTAATGGTTCCTTACTGCCTGCAAATTATATACAATATCCTGAAAATTAATTTCTAGAGCAAAATCATGCACAAGAGATCATAGAGCTTATTGAGGAATCTTTGGAGAAGGAGAGCGAGTGACTGAAATGAGAGAGAGAGAGAGAGAGAGAGAGAGAGTCTGACTGGTTTATCTTTTCTGCCAAGTAGACCTACCAGTTTTTTCTGCTTATGGTTAATGGCTCAGACAGAATGACTTGTCCTCAGTTTTTCTTATTCTCTATTTGTTCAGCTGCTTTTTAAACCTGAAGTATGTTTTGACTCATTTTTTTTTATAGAGCTGCTTCAGATCTCTGGGATCAACTCACACGGCAGTGCTCTTGGTGCATCTGTTCAACAGCAGGCCACTCAACAAGCTGCTTCTGAGAAAAGGGGTGGTGGAGTGCTGGACTCTACCCAAACAAACATCAGACTGGAGAAGAGCAACATTGTGCTGCTAGGCCCAACTGGATCAGGTGTGGCGCAAACAATTACTTACAGCCCTCTCTAGAGTTTAGAGCAGCTAGTGTTTTTAGTAGCTCTTTTTAAATTAGAACCGCTATAGTCAGTGCTGGCAGAAATCCATCCAGGTTTCAACACTGATGGAATCTAAGCTTCTTTCTTCGATTATGTGTTCTCTATCCAAAGCTCTACCACTCACTCTGCTGTAATCCTAGGCTTAGGCCCTACTCCATCAAACTAGAGCTCAACTTCCTGATCATTTACACTATACTGGTGTATGAGCTGGCTGTGCACCGGCAATAAATGATTACAAGGAATGTTTTTTTAATTTGAACCATTGCTGATATTTTCCTCTCCAGGTAAAACACTTTTAGCGCAGACTCTGGCTCGGTGTTTGGATGTTCCCTTTGCCATCTGTGACTGTACCACGCTGACCCAGGCAGGCTACGTAGGTGAGGATATTGAGTCGGTCATTGCGAAGCTGCTTCAAGATGCCAACTACTCAGTGGAGAAAGCCCAACGAGGTGGGTGTTTTGCCCAGAGCATTTTATTCCCACCATGTCAAACTTTAACCACTGTGGTATAGTATTCATTGCTAAATAGAAATATGAGAAATATATAGAATAAATATATATAAAATATGTAGCTAATGGTGCTGGTTATAATGATACTTGCTTATGCTTGTAGAAAAATATGTTTAGTGATTATTCAGAACACCACCCCTCTCACTTTCACATGCTTTTGTCCTGGCCCCACAGGAATAGTGTTTCTGGATGAGGTGGATAAGATTGGCAGTGTTCCAGGAATACACCAGCTCAGAGATGTAGGAGGAGAAGGCGTCCAGCAGGTGTGTAATTTGAACCATTTGATCCATTTTACGTCTGGCAATCAGTACTCTTTGGGGTTTTTATTTATGTGCCTGCCCATGTAACATTCATGTAGTTAATATCCAATACAAGATGATGTGTAGTGCACAGAAATGGAGCAATAGGAAATCTGTTTTGTATTTTGTGGTGAAGCGTTAGTGTACAAAGAGCGGTTGGATGTTTTGGGAATTCATCACAAATTCCAGTAACTGAAACACTCAGAACCATGATGACTAATATGGTACTGATCCAACCATAAAGTGCTGTACACTTACTTGATTCTAGTCTTGTGTGTGTGTGCCAGGCTTTTAAGCTTTAGGTCCAGTTCAAGCTAATGGCTGTAAATTGATTATTATCCTTCTAAAGCATTTTCTCTTGTACAGGAGGATACTGTTCCACCACTGTAATAACATAGCAAAGCAAATTCTATTTAAGCTATATAACCCATAGTCTAAGTTAAAGTTTACGATCATTAGCTGGCTAGTGGCAAAACAGTCAGTCAGATATGCTGGTACTCTGTCCATATTGATTAGCTGCATTTTAAGCACTAGCATTCCTTCTTTCTTTCCTTTTTTTGGTCTGTGTGACCAGTAACTATGCACTTTTATTTACATAATGCCAGATGGGTCTGTCTTTATGGATGAATCGTTGTTAATCCTACCCTTAACATTATGCTGGTACTTGTGCTCAGGGTTTGTTGAAACTCCTGGAGGGCACCATTGTGAATGTTCCAGAAAAGAACAGCAGGAAGTTGCGAGGTGAAACTTTGCAGGTGGACACAACCAACATCCTGTTTGTGGCATCAGGAGCCTTCAACGGGTTGGACCGAATCATTAGCCGCAGGAAGAATGAGAAGGTGAGAGAGACAGACATTTGGTCAGCACTGTGTAGCTGTAAGCTATTAAAACAGTGGCCTTTTCATGACCCTTGTTTGTAACTTTGTGCATGCAGTACCTTGGATTTGGCTCGTCCTCTAACCTGGGGAAGGGACGCCGTGCAGCTGCAGCAGCTGATCTGGCCAATAGCTCAGGCAGTGAGCTGGATGCAGTGGCTGAGATGGAGGAGAAGGATCAGCTCCTGGAACATGTAGAGGCACGTGACCTCATTGAGTTTGGCATGATTCCTGAGTTTGTAGGTCGTTTGCCCATCATTGTGCCTTTGCACAGCTTGGACGAGCAAGCACTAGTGCGCATTCTTACCGAGCCCCGGAACGCTGTGGTGCCTCAGTACCAGGCCCTCTTCAGCATGGATAAGGTGATGCCACTTTCTGCATTGTTTTTGGCTTGTTGTCTAGTTATTTCACAAGAAATTCCAGCATATCCCTTTCACACCCATACCCACTCACTCATTTGCCGAACCACTTAATCCTACTAGTGTCGCAGGGAGGCTGGTGCCTATCTCAGCTGACAGTGGGTGAAGGTGGAGAACACCCTAAGCAGTTCACCAGACCATTGCAGGGCCAACACACACATAATCAGTCACACTCACACTTGTGGGTAATTTTGAACAGACAGTTAGCCTAATGTGCATGTCTTTGGACTGTGGGAGGAAGCCGGAGTAACTGGAGGAAATCCACGCAAGCATATGGAGAACATGAAAACTCCACACAGAAAAGGCCTTGCCCAGGAATCGAAAGCAAGGAACATCTTGCTGTGAGGCGAGCGTACACACACACACCCACAGACACACACTTTCCTACTGGAACTAGTCCAAGGTAAATGGTTTCATGGGCCACTTTCTTGTGCCATTTTCAACACAGAAAAGAACAATGCTCAGATTCAAGTTCTTAGCTCATTCGCTTCAAACTTCAGTCTGTTTATGGTCACCACGGATTATGTTAAAGTAGACTTTCTGCCATTCATAAACAAGAATTGACATTTACTGGATGTTTTCAGTTTTTTGCACCATTCTTGATAAATTTGCATGTGAAAAATGCCATAAGATTTCCAAATCAGTTTCAGAAATTCTAACACCAGCCCGTTTTGCACCAACCACCATGCCATTGTCAAGGTCAATGAGATCACATGTCTCTTCATGTTGATGTCCTTCTTATGTTTCATTAATTCTGATGAGATTTTAACTGAATTCTTTGTGATCCTGCTGCATGATTGGCTTCCTAAATATCTGTATCACCGAACAGGTGTGCAAAACTTATATGTATGCATGTCATATACTTACCATGTATAAACATGTTTTAAATTGAATAGGTGCACTTCTCTATAAATTTAGAATATATTGAGACAGAAGGAGATCAAACTAAATCTATATTTAACCATCAACCAAAAGTCTCTGCTGTTTCTGTGGTCTGTTATATAATCTGTGATGTCTGATACCCTGTGTTTCAGTGTGAGTTGAATGTGACTCTAGATGCACTCAAGGCCATTGCCAGACTGGCTCTTGAGAGGAAGACTGGAGCCAGAGGCCTCCGAACCATCATGGTACACACCACACACACACACACACACACATTGACACACACACTCTCTGTTTCCACTTCCCTTCCAGCTGGCTGAAGCTCAGAGTGCCATGATTGTCCCTTTCTATGTTTTTTTTTTAGGAGATGCTGCTGCTGGAGCCCATGTTTGAGGTGCCACAATCAGACATTGTAGCTGTGGAGCTGAATAAGGATGTGGTTTTGGGCAAAGCTGAACCACTTTATACCAGGTAAACCTGATTTAGCCATGCTTCACTTATTTAAATTTTCCTGATATTAAGTCAGATTTCAGGACATACTGTGCACTTGGAGGGGGAAAGACATTCAATATGACTTTGCAGTAGAAGGTGCATTAATATGTTATGCATGGTTATTTTTTTTATCATGTATATACTGGATCTAAAATGGCATTCAAGACAGTGTAGTTTAGCAAGTAGCATTTGTTGCATGAATGTTGCCTGTTTGGGGGTATTACAGTTATTACAGTTAAAAAGGCAGTTAGTATCGAATGTTTCTAGAAATGTTTTTGTGTGTGTGTGTGTGTGTGTGTGTGTGTGTGTGTCTATAGAGCTTTAGCTAAACTGAACACCAAGGAGGAGTATGACCTTGGCACCGAAGAAGAGAAGTGGCTGAGGCAGGCAGACGTAGCCAACAACTAATTAGACTCTGTATCACTGAAGGTCTGAAAACCAGGAGCAACATTCTTCTGCTCTGGGCTGAACAGGACCTTTGCTTAAACACGAGGCAGAGACACTTGACCATTTTAAAAATATATATATCTGAACAAGAAATAATTGGATAGACCTCAGAATCAGCATCTTGTCCCACATTCCCTGTAGGAATGGACAGGAAGTGACTACACATGATAAGACTAGACAGTCTTGTGGACAGCTAGCAATTTGATAACTATTTTCAATATCTTAAAAACATTTCTATTTTCTTAAGTATTTTCAATTTTTTTTGGTGAATGTAGAAAGATTTTTTTATCTGGGATCAGAGAATGCCGTTTCAGCTGTAAAGCTAGGTATATTTAATTTTAGTATTTTTGGTGCACACACCAACCAACTTGTCCTTTGTTTAGTATGAGAATTTCAGCTTTGCATAACAGCAGTGCTGGTTTCTCTACCTCTTTTTTTTTAACAGTAAACACTGACGCTTCTCTCTGCTTGGAGCTCAGTCTGTTTCAGACTACCAATAATTTAATGAAACAAACTGCTTGATATTACTGTAAGTTTAAAAACCATGTACAAGCCAGTGCAAGAACAACACAAGTGACCTTTTTCCATGTTTTAAATGCCCTCTTATTTGCCCCCTCTTCTTAGCAGATGTACCGTATGATTGATTTGTCTAACATTTGAAACACTTTTTGACAATCTGTGTACACCGTGTTGTGCGTTTAAAGCATTCACAGCAACAATAAAACATTTGTACATATAACAGTTACTTTTTTTTAACTATATACTTTTATTGGCATTGGATTCCTTCTTCCATTTCAAATGTCAGCAAACCACCACAAAGGCCATTCAATTTGAAATGTATACATTATTTAAAAATATAAATAAAATGTGTATCTATTTAACATTCTGTGTTTTTACTGTTTATCCAGTATGATCAAAGAGGGGGAAATTATTCTGTTTAAAAAAAAATTGTTCTAGATTTCCTTTGTGTATTGTACGTATTAATCCTGTAAGGGACAGTACAAATTACATTCCCTAATCCATGGAGATACATTCAGGTGTTATTACCAGTAGTTTCCCTCTTTTCACCAACAAGACACACAGAAACCTGTTTTTAGGCCTCTCAGAAATCTGGGACTTGTCATGCTATCTTTAATTTTCAAGATATTTTTGTTCCCATGGTTGAGGGCTGAAGGAAGCATATATCCTAAACATACCCCAGAAAATGTCCTAGATTTAGTGTACATGGAGTCCCTGAGAATAAGTTGTGGAATAAAAAAATTTAAAAAGCGCTGCCTCCGTGGTCATCATGCAGCAAAGAGCAGTAGGAATCCTCTCAGTGATATTTTTTCTCTGCTGACATCCTCCTCAGCACCTCACCACTGAACTGGTAAGTGAGTTTCTTCTTGATTTTTTTGACCTCCCCTGTCTTGCCGTAGTTACGCAGGGCCCTAGCCATCTTCTGATAGGTCATTCTCTTGCGGTTGCCCTTCTGTAGGCCCCAACGGCTGGCCAGCATCTCCTTGTGTTTGGACGAGAACTGAAAGGTGCCTCTCTCTCTGTCAACCCACCAAATGCAGTCTTTCATATCCCCGTCTCTGAGCAGCTCCAGAAGGAACTGATAGAGACGCATTTTTCTTTTGCTGCCTGGGGGACCAGAATAAAAGAAAAAAAAAACATTGGTGTGTAGAAGACATGGCATGGTTCAACCTTGTCACCAGAGTTTTATATTTGTTGCTGCTTTAGTGATGGTGCTATGTCAATATAACAGTGATATTCTGATATGTTTCCTATATACTACAATCATCAGTGACACTGCCTTCATAATACCACTTCACTTATATTTCCAGTAACAAATTGCTAATTGGTTGTTAAAGTATAATTTTATACAAAGTGTTAAATTCTCCCTTTTAATAATATATAATCATATATAATACTATATACTAGTGTATATAGGAATATTATATAAACTCCTATGACCAAAAGGTGTAAATTCCATTTAAACACCAAAACCCAACTAAAGACAATAGCAAAGATTCATTATAATATCATGTGATCAGGGGAAGCGAGTGTCTTTTGGAAAGAGTGATGTCAACACCAAACGCATTAATAAGTTTTAGTCACTTTTAAAATTTCTCTGAGGAATTTCATCATTTGTTGGTAAATTCTGCCTAAGTGACCTTTCTATGGTCTCCTATTAATCTCCTATGATGTTTTATGGCTTGTTGCAAAAACTGTATGAAACACCTACACTGTTCTCGCTGCCATTAATTGCTACTGCTATGTGTGAGTCAGGTTCCTCTAGGCTGCCAGTTATGTGATTAAAAGGAGTTATGCAAGGACCGGGGAACAGTATGAGAGAACACTTCGCTCTCCTGGTTTCTGCTTTAGAAAGAGGGGTCAGATCATTCTGTGCAAAACTGCCAGAAGTAATACATTATTATGGCCAGAATTGCTGTAAAGGACAGAATGACTGGGCACAAAAGGGCTCCTAATAAAAAGAAGTAAAAAAATTACTTCTCTAAAATTTTTTGGTGAAAATATATTGAACAATGCTATTGTAGGCAATGAGAACTAAAAAAAATAATAATTTAGGTAAAAGTATGGCTAATTTATAAAAACACTGATAATACCACTTTTTCAGAAAAATTTTACATTTTTATTATTTTTTACAATTTTTGCATAGCATGAATGAACTTCAAACAATATGGAATGGTTTAGCGAGTGAAGAAATTAAAAAATACAATAGTGTGCAGTGATGAAACATTAAAAAATACAGTAGTGTGCAGTTACTTATTCTCATCAATAAGTAAACTAACAACAATATATAGTAATAACACAAATAACAGTCTCTTTTTTGAGAAAAAAGTCAATATTTAGTGTGGCCATCCTTTACTTTGATTACAGTATTTAACTGTTCAGGCATAGTGTTCACATATTTTTTTTATTTATTCATGCGCTAAACCATTCCATATGGATCGAAGTTCATTCATTCATTCAACAACCTTCTTATTAACAGTCAATAGGCTTAAACATTGAACCCCAGCTGCTCCAGTCATCGCAGTACAGCGGTACAATCATAAGGATTTTGGGAAACAGAGCCCCGTGTGTTACAGTTATACCATGTTTACCATTAAAAGTTATGAAATGAGAAGGATGTGTTACGGTGGAATGTGGCTTGGCTTTTAAGCCAACCATTTCTCCCTCACCTGTTATGCTAGTGGATGTGCTAGCAAGTAGTTTCTCATGGTCCTCTTCTCCGTCAGACACCTCAAAAGGTGGGCTGCGTGCTCCTGTGTCCTCATCGTCAGTACTGCAGTGGGCAGCAGGAGAGCGCTGGTACAGTGGGTGAGAGACATACGCAAACTGTGGACCAGAACAATATTCACTGATTACCTTTTGTTAATCAATAAGCCTTTTTTGTTGTTGAAACAACACAGAAATCAAATATTTTTAGCATAGAATACCAATCAGTGTACAAACCATGTTTAGACTGGGCATCTCTTTACTCTTGGAATAAAAATATCTACAATCTAAAAACTGCTGGGTTAAAAATATCCCAATTTTAGGCAATTTGGAAACTGAGCACTGTGTCAAATATAGACATGGCTTGATTTACCTCCATATACACAACTGTTATGGTCACTGTGTGTGCATTGAACAGGGTGCATAATTTTTTTTGCCATATCAGCAAAAAACCCTCAGACAACAATTTTCTCTAAAAAAATCCCTCCAAGTGTAAAAGCAGCCATACTCAGCTAAAACATCATAATATCATATCCATGTACATTTGAAATGTGAGTAAAGGTAAGGTAAAGTCTGTTGAGCTTTTACAACCAAGCCTACTGACTCATCAGGCCAGAGCTTATCCCAGGTTTCCGTAGCATGAAGCATCTAGAAGTTGGTTGGGACGTTAGTCCATCGGAGGTTACCTTCCCAGTATTTTTTTTACTGGTACCCATTTATACTGCAGGGTGGACAGGGGCACTGGTGTGGTTAAGACCTTGCCCAGGGGTCTTAGCATGGTGGGGGTCTAACGGGGATTCAAACCTATGACTCCTTGATCATGAGCACAGCACCCTAACCACTACACCCCCCAACCAAATGTGATATATGACTGGCACATATTAAATGCAGACTTAGAATAAACTTGTCTCTGGTGCTATAACCTGTGACAGAGAACATGTGAGGTAATTTATAACTAGCTAGAAGTCATGTTACTAGATAATTAGGAAAATTACCCAAAAGGTCAGCTAATGTTAACTGAATGTAATAAAATCTGTTTTCTGACAAAAGCGGTTTGTCTTATTTATTACCGGCAGCCAACTTAAGCTATATTTTCCTTCAAATAATAACTTTGGAGGCAGCACCGTGGCATAGTAGTTAGCATGTCTGCAAGAAGGTTCTTGGTTTGAGACCCGGGCTAGAGTGTTTCTGTGTGGAGTTTGCATGTTTTCCCTGTGCTTGTGTGGGTTTTCTCCAGGTACTCCGATTTCCTCCCACAGTCCATGCACATTAGGCTAATTGGCTGTTCCAAACTGACTCTAGTGTGAGTGTGACTTGTTGTGTTTGTGTTGATCCTGCAATGATCTGGCGAGTTGTTCACGGTGTACCCTGCCTTCGCCCAGAGTCGGTTGAGAAAGGCGCCAGCCTCACTGCGACCCCAGTAGCAAGTGAGTGAGGAGAATAAGTGATATCTTTGCATATTACAGAAAACTACATGTTAGAAGTTACTGCCCATAGTAAAATGACTACAAAAATATAAATGTGAAAATGTAACTAAACTCTAAAATTATTTTATTGTCAATGAAAACTTCTTGATGTTGCAGCTGATTTATTTTACTCAAGAATTTTTCTGGCTGCCACTCTGCCTCTACATACGCCCAGTGGAAAATTCCAGAAAATGAATTCTTAATACATGCATTGCCTTTCAGATCCACACTGCCCTTTATCAACCCAGTTTGGGATACTTTGGCCCAAACACCTGACCAAACATTCTAAACATTAACAAACTAAACAACAGAGTTGTAAAAATCTTATTATTTATAATATCTTTGGTAACCACTAATCTCACATATGCAGGCTCAGGTAAAACCCAGTAGATTAATTGGATCAGTTCATACAATTTTATTTGGCAAACTTCAGTGTCTTGGTTCACCAGTGTTTGTGCTATGGACAAGAAACATGCTAAGTTGACACAATCTCAAAAGAGCAGTCCCCTACTTGGAAACCACAGAATTACCTTATAATGAAAGAGGAACTGCTATAGCTATTGTGTCAGAAAAAAAGGCATGAGACACGTTACATTCATTTTAATATCATTTTCATTTTTCCTAATAATTTATTTATTTTTTGCTCCTTTTATAGTTTTTATATTCTCTATAACAGTTTAATTTTCGTTGTCAGTATTTGCAAGGAAGTATATTCAAAAACAACTGAGTTATCAGTGTTGGTCATATGTTTAATGTATAATGTCTGTTTAAAGATTTGTCTTTTAAATTCAAGTATGTTTGTGTAGAATTATACTTTACTGCAGGGGTGCCCAATCTTGTTCCTGGTGATGTACCTTCCTAAAGATTTTAACTCCAACTTTAATGGGGCCCATCTGACAAATCCAATCATCGCTTTAAATCTTCATTTCCAAGTCTTAAGTCTTGATTAGATGATTGGAGGGTCAGGTGGGCATAATTAGGGTTGGAGTGAACGTCTTCGGGAAGGATCACCAGGAACAGGATTGGGCACCTCTGTTTTACTGTATTGTGTTTTTTTTCTTTCACATAATTACTCCACTCCTAACAGGAGCTCTGTTAAGAAAATGTGTGTGTGTGTTTCTGTATGTGTAGCATGTCCCTGACTGAATGATACCAGTGGCGACAGTCCTGCATCAGGAAAAGACACTGTTGAGCAATCAGTCTGTGACTACAGTGTTTCAGTGGTTCTCAGTGCAGATGGTCTCTATAACATCCTGCCTCGTGCTCATCTCTTTAAGCCCCATTATGTTTGTTTATTCACCTCTAAGAGACTCATAATTAAACTTTAGTTTAACTCTGATATCTAATGATCAATGTCCATCTCATTGTGTACAATTTGATCTTCTTTCTAACATTAGAACTTGCAAAAAGAAAAAAAATAGATTTATACACATGCACTAAACACCAGGCATATGGCAGTAAATTTGCATCCAAGTTTAAACAAGACAATTCTCACCTTAAGTCTTTATTCTTTCATTCTTTCAAAACAGCCAAAGCATGAAAATAAGTGAAAGATTTGTGGAAAACATATTTTCTAACAATACAAACAATATATAAGGACTTCAGAAGTCCACTTGGCAACGTTTGTTTAAAATGAGCTCGGAAGGAGTTTAAAAGTTACATTTTGGAAAAACAACACATTTCATTCAGTGATGTGATTAATAACCTTTTTTTGGAAGTAAAGTGTATTTAGTGAACATTAGCATAGACGCGAAGAAAAAAAAGGACTTAAAGGTTTTAGCATCTTAAGTCATTCATACATACATACATACATACATATATGCATATCACCATGGCATTGTTTGGACAAACTTAAGCAACATCATAACACTGATCAACACCTTGAATTGATGATGGGAAGATTGAACCACTCCATAAAGTCTTCTCCAGCACATCGCAAAGGCTTTCAATAGGGTTAAATTCAGTACTCTGTTTCCAGTTCATGTGTGAAAATTATTCTTCATGCTCCCTGAACCACTCTTTCACTATCTGACCCCCAATTTTATATCTGTGACATCATGGAAGAAAAACCCTATTGATGGGATAACCTGCTCACTGAGTGCATTCAGATCATTAGCTGTTTTCATTTTATTACCACATAATGATGCTAAGCCTCGACCTGACCAATTGAAGCAACAATGCTATGACGATTATTGGCTGTAATCAAGGCTAAAAGCGATTCAACAAAATATTTGTGTCCCTTTATTTTTGTTTGTTTGTTTTGAGAAGTGTATATTAATCTCAAACAATCTGAATATGTTATTACCAAAATATTAGGAGTCATAAAGTTATTAAGAGTCATAGAGCTCAATAGTCTCAGTTACTAATTAGTTAAGTCACCAGAAATTTGAGCAAGAAAATAACCAGACTGTTGAACACTGACTGGGAATTTTTAGACAGTTAATCTGACCTGTCCTGTATAAGGAACCACTATTTCATTATTAACTGTTGGAGGACTAACCTGAGGTGTGACCATAGGCACAAAAGGTCCCAGGCCTGAATCTGGAGATGCTTGGTAAGACTCCACATCACTGTAGTAGTAGGTGGCAGGGTGTAGTTCAGTAAAATGACTGCTTGAAGGGACCTCCAGCTCACTCTGGTGAGTGTGACCCTGATGGTACTCCCATACACTCTCTGGAAGAAGGAATTAAAATATTTTTAAAATTGTTAATATTTTAAAATTATTTTTAGTGAAGACAGTGGATGTTTTTATTAGCACTAGCTTCTTACGTATTAAACAGTACAAAAGCCATGTCAATAAGCTATAGATATTTAAGTCAAAGTAAAGGGACTTGGGTTATAAACCTGAACACCTTTTCAAAGGACTTAAAAATTTCTGTATTTATGCAACATTTCTGTTTATTAAACACAGTGGCTGTGCTTTATTGTGCCTAGAAGGATACAAATAATGTTGTATACTAGAGCTAGTGGTTTAGAATTTGTACTGCATCCTAAATAATTGTATGGTTCTGGTGGTCCTGCCTTAAGTATCACTTTCTAGGTGTGTAGAGCAGAGAGTACCCTGAGGCAGGCATCAAATAAAGCTTATCAATAAATAAAGATCATAACCTCTATGCTCATATTGTCCATGGCACATGTAATGGTTACTTGCTGTAAATGGCTCTCTACTCGTAATGAGTAAAAGAGAAGTGTGATCTAAGATTGATACAGCAACTAGGGCCTATGTAGATGGAGAGGAGATAGTTGCCATCTCTGCCATTAGGAAATCTAATATCTAGATGCAGATGAAATTGCATAAGCTGCCAAAGATAGCATTAACAGGTACTGAGGCAGTAAGCAAAATTCATTCACAATGCAGGATGTTAACATATTGGATTGGTAAAAAAAAAAAAATTGTAACAAAAATGGTAGCTGAAAGTACAACCAACACCCAAATATTCAGTTTCTACATCTTTGTCAAAATGCTGGTACATCCTTTAAAAACAACTGCAAGGAAGATTTTTTAAATTTCCTCAGCATGGTTTTACAGCATGGGCTAAAACCAATCCAATTGGCTTGCTACCTACAGGTCATCCTTGTATCAGAGTGCGGCAGCAGTGGAGATGGCAAACAGCTCACAAAATCAGCACAGGTGCGAAGCCATGGAATATTTCCCCAAGCATAATTTAACTGATAATAATGATAACAATAATTTATATATTCTGTTGTATATCTATCTATCTATCTATCTATCTATCTATCTATCTATCTATCTATCTATCTATCTATCTATCTATCTATC
>JBCNYH010000007.1:15318564-15330914 GCA_039654325.1 Tandanus tandanus | reverse complement strand
GTGTGTGTGTGTGTGTGTGTGTGTGTGTGTGTGTGTGTGTGTGTGTTGCCCTGCAATGGTTTGGTGAGCTGTTCAGAATGTACCCTGCCTTCGCCCAGTGTTGGCTGAGATAAGCTCAGACCCTAATAGTAGAATTAAATAGTTCGGCAAATGGGTGATGATGAATGAGTAAAAAAAAGGTTTCTAATTTAACAAATGTACATGTGAAAGAGTAGATCTAAAATATTAATGTGGAAATATTGTACATAAGGTAGTGAACTGGCAGTTGTTGAGATGGCAGTTGTGCACTTTGGCTCAACACCTATTGTTTTAAATGTGTTTTGATATGACTACATCAATACAGTACTTTTAATTGGGATGGTATCCTCAGTGGTATACCTGCTGTACATTTTTTTTATGTATCTGTCACCTGGAAACATGAATATATTATCTACATATTATCAGCAATAAATTATTTAAAGAGCAGACTGTTAATGGATCCTAATTAATTTGGGTTTTAATTTTATGGTAAATCTTTATAGGCTAAAAGTTACACACTAAAGGTATAAAAGGTGCAGCCTTTAAGGTACTGCCCCTGCAACAAATGAAAGGTACCATTTTGAAATTCTTTTCTAATTGTTGGATGTTAAGTTGGCTAACTGAACATGCTCTTAAATACAAGGTAACATGCATGTAGTTAAAAACTTATCAGGATTCAGTCCAGATCCAAAACACATATAAAGATTAAGAGCAAGCAGGTTTGATTCTTGTACATTTAATCCCTTAATCTATAAACCGTCTGCTTTCCCCCACTCTAGGTTGCACTCAGTATTCATGGCATGTGTGGAGGGCCGACACTTGGTCTCTTCTCTTTAGGAATTTTCTTCCCTTTTACAAACGCTATGGTCAGTGCAAATCCCAAACCAACACACAGCACATCCAACTTATTAAAGGTTTTAAGGTAGAGGAAAGGAAAATGTATGATGTTTGACCTAACATTAATCAAAGCTTTTCTTCCTTGCTCATTTTTCATTTTTGACACGGGGTTTTAAAGAGGCACAGGTTAATTGCACTAGCTAATGTACCATGCTGTGTTGTGTGCTCTGTTCTCAGGGGGCTATAGGAGGTCTGATACTTGGCATTTCTTTGTCCTTCTGGGTAGGAGTTGGAGCCTTCATCCACCCTGCTTCCATCAATAGTACCCACCCCCTGCCACTAAGCACTGAGAACTGTACCCTATTTAACACCACAGCGATAGCAGACCTTCATATAGCCAGCTCAGATACAGGGTATGGTAGTAGTTAATTATTCTTATACTATTCTACTACTGCAGAGCACGAGCAACAAACTGATGAATATACTAATCAATACCCATTAAAGGATCTCTCACAATTTTTTGGCGACCCTCTATCAAAAATGTTAATTTTTCCCTGTACTAAAAAAACCCAGCTAATTTACTTTTCATTCACAAAATCATTTACTTCTAATGTCATAATTTATGGTATTGGAAATTATTCATTCATTCATTTTAATTTAATTTACTTAATCCTAATTAGGGTCGCACGGAGGCTGGCGCCCATCTCAGCCGACTCTGGGCAGGAAATGGCAGGGTACACCCTGAACAGCTCCCCAGGCCTTTGCAGGGCCAACACACATACAACCGTTCACACTCACTCTCACACCTAGGGGCAATTTGGAACCGCCAATGAGCCTACTGTGCGTGTTTTTGGACTGTAGGAGGAAACCGGAGTACCCGGAGGAAACTCACGCAAGCACGGGGAGATCATACAAACTCCACACAGAAACGCCCGAGCCTGAGAATCAAACCCAGAACATTCTTGCTATGAGGCGGACGTGCTAACCACTGTGCCACCGTACTGCTCGGAATTGGAAATTAATTTAAGTAATTTTAGTTGATGGTTGTAAATTGACATGGGGGTTTTATCTAATTGATTTTTTGTGCTGACTCTATATTTTAAGGAGAAAAATATTTGTGGTTATGCATTATGACTAATATGTAGTTTCTACTTGACTGAATACTGAAAACCTTGTAGAAATATCCAGATTCTTAAGCAACTTGAATGTTTTATAACTGTGTTGATCTGGTGTTTAAAAAAATATATAAAAAATAGGATTAAGCGGTTCAGAAAATGAATGACTGAATGAATAAAACAGTTGAATAAAACTGCAAGTCTAGTTTTGGCAAAAATGTTCTTTTAGGTCTGTATTTTACTGTAACTTCAATTTTAAGTTGAACTATATAAGCCCTTATTTTAAATGCGTATAGTTCTTGGAAATTAGATTTAAATGAGTTCAGAGCAAATTGTCCTATTACAGAGAAACATTAGAATTGCTATCTGTAATAATTAGGCATAAACCTTAAAAAACTCTTCTCCCTACTACTGCTTCACAAGTAGATTTTAAAATATGCTATTCTAATATCATATGCTAGTCTGTAGTCATTGCAAGGGTCACTATTATTATAATCAATAACCTGTTAAGTAAATCTCTGCTGTCCCGTGTCACGTACAGATCAGAGCTGTCAGAGCCTTGGTACTCCATATCCTATCTGTACTATAGTGCAGTGGGTTATATGGCCACAGTTATAGGAGGCCTGCTCATCACACTGATAACAGGTGAGATCTGGGACTGGCATAAGTGCACAGAAGCATTTATCCTTAACCCTTCCATCAGAGTCACATGAAATTTCATTAAATTCAGTTCAACACAGATAAAGCTGTTTGATATGAAGTATATTTCAGAACAGTCAACTAAAATTCACAACATTTAAGACTCAGTGCTTTTGCTATACATTATATCTACATCAGGTGACATAGCATTATTCACAAGTGCCTGTTGTCTGTTTGCAGGCCCCACCAAGCCACAGGAGGTGAAGCCTGGGTTGATTCGGCCTGTGTGTAACCTGTTCTGCCTTTGCTCTGAGAAATACACGACCATATGCTGGTGTGGTGTCAACCATGCAGAGAACAATGTGGTGAGACAGCTGATGTACACTGATTAAAGAAAACAATGTATGAACACTTTGAAGAACCGTATCTTGCCCTGCTCTTCTTCTTCTTCTTCTTCTTCTTCTTCTTCTTCTTCTTCTTCTTCTCTTTAAAAACAGGAATTGGAGAGTGCAGATTTTGGAGCAGCATGGGCGAGTCACCCGAATCAGGACATTAAAAATGAGATAAATGGAAGCAATCCGAGTAATAGGGTGCAGGAAGAGGCTTACGTTAATGCAGCTTTCGTCTGAGACAGAGCTGATCATGTTCTGTGAAAATAGCTACCACTTTAAAAATGTACAGAACAAGTCACGTCATTTCAAGTTGTGAATAAAGAAACCCACCAACTATGTCAATTAAAAGATACAGTCAATGATTTATTACAGAAAAGAGTAATATTCAAATTGATTCTAGATATGTATTATACATTTTTTTTTTTTTTTTTTTACATGTAAACAGGGATGGTGTAAACAAAACACGCTGTTGATATTGTTTATGTCACCATATTTATCAAGTACAAATCAGAATGCAGTGAATGTGCTATTGTACTGAAACATTCTGCATGGTACCTACTGGGCTCCTTACTGGTCATTACCAGCTCATTTGGTGGGGTGAGAGGTCAATGGGTGATTATGTAACTAACCCTATTAACTCAATGAGTGAGCACATATTGCCTGTTTAATATATTACCCGTCATTAATCATTGTAATTGTGCATATCTTACTAATGCATAATGGATATTTTATAATTGTCTTTTATAACCCCACTCAGCACTTTTTTCCCTCTCTAAACAATGTAAAATAATCACTTCATAGCCATTGCTTTTCATAATGTACCTGATTTAAAAATACATGACACTCAAGTTTTGTTTATTTGACTGATATTTGTGTCACTATAATAAGTGCTCTCGTTCCTAATGAAATAAATATATTTTAAAGATAGACCTTCAGAATGTATTACATGCTTTATTGTGTTAAAACTCTTTTTTTTGGTATGTGTAGACAATAGTGTTTCATTAACAACTAAGCTTTGTTAGAGGAGTAAGATAATTCATTACCAGACTGCTGTAAAATCATTACCCAGGAGGGTTGAGGCCAATTCCAGTGTAAAATGGTCTAATTGAGAGTGAACATGATTGACAGTTGTGCACTTATACAACAAACTGATCACAGATCAGATAATCCTGGACTAAGCAATGCACTCCATGCAGACTCCACAGTAAAAGTGCACCAGAACACACGCGTGTTTCTCAATAGAACACCAAACAAATGCAGCCGTTATGGCTGAGATCATGCATAGATTACCACATACATCATGGCGAAAGAACGGCATGTTACAAATCACACACTGCATTTTAGGAAAAGGTAACAGAAACAGTTTGTCACCTGAAATCAACAGCTCTCTGTGTCTGACTGCCATCATTAATCAATCAATCACTCAGTAAATCAATAATAAATAAATGAACAAATAAACATCAAACAATAAAATACAGTAAAGAATTGCCTTCTTCTCAACTGCCATGACTTTATCATCTTACTGTCTTGTGCTGTTTCTTGCAGTACAAGTAAACATTCCATGCTTTTAAAGTGCTCCTTTCTTCTAAGTGGTGTAATTACACCTTATACTGTATTACAGTATTCCCATGCAAAAGTGCAAAGTTCTACACTTCAGAACACAAATTAATTTCTGATAATAGGGTAGGTAAAAATTATATATAATTTTTTTTTTTTTTAACTTAAAGAATACCATGGGCCTGATGAGAAAAAAATACATCATCTTGGGTCTGGCAAATAAAGACTGAGATATGTAACCTGTGTGAGTGAGATTAGTAAGATGTGAGTGAGTGAGATGTACTTTCTCATACTTATTTACACATAGGCATACAAATAGACCTACTGTGCACTTCATAAGCTAAGCAGCGAGGAGAAAAGTAATACTTTCTAGTGTTCTCTTGGCTTAGCAATGAATATAGTATTGTGTATTATACAGGCATCTGAGGCAGATGACAATTTTGATGAAGACTTTTGAAATGACTAGCCTTGGATACATTTTGAGTTTCTGGGAAGAGTAAACACACATTAGCACATTGGGCGGCATGGTGGCGTAGTGGTTAGCATGTTGCCTCACAGGAGGAAGGTTGTGGGTTCGAGTCCGGGGCTCGATGAGGAGTTTCTCTGTGGAGTTTACATGTTCTCCCCATATTTGTGTAGGTTTCCTCCCATACCTTAAAGACATGCACGTTAGGGCATTAAAAAAATAATAAACAGAAAAAAACTGAACCATAAATACAATGTTTCATCTTCAAAATTAATATTTCTCAAACATAATTCCACTTTAGTGAGGCTGGATCCCATCTCAGCCGACTACAGGCAAAGGAAGCGTTCACCTTTAATAGATTGCCAGACCATTGCAAGGCCAACACACACCCAACCATTCACAATCACATTCACACCTAGGGGCAATCAAGAATATACAATTAGGCTAAAGTTGGAAGAGACTGGAGTACCCAGAGGAAACTGATGACTCCTCATAGAAATACCCTTGTCAGGCACGGGGCTTAGACCTAGGGCCTTCTTGCTGTGAGGCAGAATTGTTAACCACTAAGCTTCCGTGCTGCCCTGGCATAAAAATGTAATAATAAAGAAAGCTTTTCCACACTGTTTGTTTTATGTAATGTTTCAGTAAATTATGGCTTCCTAGTGCTACAAACAATGTTTAACCATACTGTAATTTTTCTTTTGTACAGCTGCCTTCCACACAGATCTGTTTTGAGTGAATGAAGCTTGTTCTTCTAATCTTATCTTCTAATCATGACTAAAAGCTAAGGAAATACTTTAATCTACCCCATTTTAAGAACGACGCTGCCTGTGGAGTTACACATAGATGACTGAATTACATGGCATTGTGGGCATACAAACCACAGCTTGAACAAAAACATTCTGGAACTTCAGTCAGCCCACAACCAGTAAAACACCAGGCATCTGCTTATTAGCATACAGACAACGCATCCTACTGCAAGACAAAGGACTGAATAAAAACAATGACCCCCCCTTCCCAAAAAAATAAAAATAAATAAATAAACAAACAAACAAACAAACAAACAAACAAACAAACAAACCTACACACCATCAAAGAATAAAAGTATTTTAAATCTTTTTTGGATTTAGAATGTTGAATCTGCATGCTAGGTTTGAATGGTACAGAAAGTGTATTTCAATTTGCTGAATTTCTGCATAAATTAATATCCACATTACCTGAAAAGTTTCTTTTGTTTGAAGCGTAATTGTGATGAGCGACAAGAGAGGAAAAGCCAGTATGTGTTTTAAGGGGACAAAAAAAAACCCAAGCCTGAACACCAAGACCAAACTGCACTTCACTGAACAGGAGAGATTTAAATAGAGTGTAGCTGATAACGGTTAGCTGCCAGAGAATAAGAGAAAATTAGTAAGATTGAGAAAGGAGCAGTGGAGAGTGAAAGGTGTGGACAGTGAGGACAAACTCCAAAGCTCTTCTTCTGCATAGTAAACAATGCAATTGCATCCTGTTCCCTTATGAAAAACACAGAAACAAACAAAAGTCAATTCAAAAAAGCACAAAGTTAGCAAAGGCAAAAGACAGCAGGAGATATATAGTAGAGAATATATCTGATATTCAGCCAGAAAAATTCAGGGACCAGAGAAGGATGATGGGAAGGATTTAGGCAAGAGTCGAGGAGGGAGCTCCTTGGTGCAGTGCAGGACTGTCCACTCAAGACTGACTGTTCTTCAAAGAGCTTGAGCCTAATTATTTGATTCAACAGCAAAGCAAACCAACACTCAAAGTGGGTAGCATGTGTTGAGGGTTTGGTCAGTAAAGCCAAGCCATCCAAAGCTGCAGTACAGACATGCATGCATGAGTAAATGCAAATATTTTGCAGTTCCTGCACAGTCAGTCGTCCATTGTGTCTGTATTCACATGTGCTCTCACACTGGTGATTTATTTATTGGTGTGTGCATGGATGTGCATATGATATGTCCATCTGTTACGCATAGCTAAGGCCACTCATGGTGATAACGCTTGCCATTTTTCTTCCTCTCCTTCTGCAGGTGCTCCAGCTCAGCTTCATACATCATCTCCTGCATGAGGTATTTCTCCCTGCGCATGCGTTCACACAGGTCTTTTGGCATGTCCGGGATTAGGTGAGCAATGAAGGTTTTAATGCCAAACACCAGGTGCTGAGGACAACAAGAACAGCGTATGATCACATATAGACATGGACAGGTATTTGAAATCCAAAGTACTATTTTTTGCATTTGCTCCACCTCAAAGACAATAATGAAGGCCAGTCTGGCAGCGAGAACATGCCAAAACTGTAGGGTGAACTCATAGGGCTGTGAACTCCATGGGGGAGCTCTGTAGTCCCGATACCTGTAGAGAAGAGAAGAAAACCCAGGGAATTTTCAAACAACTACACTCATAGACTTATTCAAGTCCTTAATGTAAACAAACTGTGTGCATATTTATACCTGCAATATCGTGTTTCATACTGACTTCCGTTTTTCGGTTCTCCCATGTCAAACACAGAAAGACTGCTGTTCATATATCCTCTAAGGCATCTGTAGACACACACACACACACACACACACACACACACACACACACACACACACACACAGACTGTATGATTGTGGTTTGTAGCAATTTCAGAAGACCTTACTTTAATTTTTAATGAGCACGGCTACATTAAACTGTCTGCACTTTCAAGAACAATCCCTATTTATTCAAAATATTGAAAAATCTTCTCTGTACTTCAAAAGTGATATTACCCTTCAAAAATATGTTCTAGGTAAAAACACCGTAAATGCATATGCTTACTGGTCATGTTGGTAGCCCTTGTCCACACAGGGCCCATATTTGAAGGCATAAACAAATCGAGGAATGTAGTCAGATGTGATAGCAATTACAAATGCATTGGTAATCACAGCCACCACACCAATACCCTCCAGGATACCATGCCAGATTCCTGAGCAGAGAGGGAACATTGGTCAAATGGTGTCATAAAAGGAACAAAAATTATAAAGCTGGACAACATATTTATGAACAATTTATATAATAAATGCAATAAATGATAAGAAGCTAAAACATAGTATATCTTTTCAAGAATAAACTGTCGTGCACTAATGTTCCATCCAGGATGAATTTTCCTTCCTTGTGACCACTGTGAGTAAAATATGGTCTGTGTCTACCATAACTCTGGATGCCAGAATAAAAATCCAATCATAACTGTTATAATAAATATCATTAATATTAAGTGTAACTCACTCTTACATTTGCCAATTCACTTAATCCCACTAGGGCACAGGTGTCAAACTCAAGGCCCACAGGCCAAATCCGACCCGCTAACTCATTTTATATGGCTCACGAGAGCGTTTAAAGGATATAATTATCATAAATTCTTTGCATCAACCATTACCAGGAAACATAATTCATCATCCTTCCACTAGATGGCAGCAACCTATTTCAAATAAACAACTAGTTATTTATGATTCAAGAAAGATTGCAAGCTAGCTAATCGCAAATACCCAAACTAATCATTCTGCCATGCAGATTTCATTTTTTTAAATGGATGTTTAGTAATTATCCAGCCCTTGGTGACCTCGAAATTTTGTGATATGGCACTCAGTGAAAATGAGTTTGACACCCCTGCACTAGGTTACCTCAGCTGATGCTAGGTGAAGGTGGGACACCCTGAACACCTCACCAGACCATCACAGGGCAGCACACACAACCATTTACACTCACATCTAGGGTCAATTTAGAACAGTCAATTAGCCTAATGTGCATGTCTTTGGGCTGTGGGAGAAAACTGGAGTACCCTGAGGAAACCAATGCAAGCACCGGGAGAAGATGCAAACTCTACATAAAAACCCCCCTGTCTGGGAATCAAACCCCAGATCTTCTTGCTGTGAGGTAGACATGTTAACCACTACACCACTGTGCCATCTAATATTTAGTGTCTTGAGATGAAAACATCTTTTAAATTCCTGTCAAATTTCTGTAAGAACAATAAAAAAATTAAAGCATGGCTAAAAGTGTAACATACCATCACACTAACTGCATAATATATTAAAAAATTGTGACTGAAATAAATTAAATTGAATATAGCAGGATGACAAGGCAACATTACTATCCCATCATTATAATATTACATCACAACAAAAGAAACTTCATCGAAAAAGATGCCTATAGCAGCTCATTATTTCTATTATTAACCAACCATAAAATGTTGCACATAGAATAAAATCAAACAAACGGAGCTGTCCTGACGCTGTAGGCACAAGTTTTACTGGGAGGCGGAGCAGACTGACCAATATCAGTTGCTCTGGCTGGCATGGGTCTTCTCCACTGTGTCACAAATTTGTATGCATCCAGTCTGATCTCGATGATGTTGTTGAGCAGTGCGAGCAGAGGAGCCAGAGGAAATGCCGCCACAAAAATGGTGGTAAAACCAAACTGGAGCACTGCACAAAGGTGACATGAGATTAGAATAACACTGTCTAACCACAGGGCCTTATTTATTATGCAAGAATCAAATGAATTGCTAAATGGTTTATTGAAATACATTTTGTATATTGATTAAAACCATGTTAGTCTGGAACACATTTGGATTTTATGACAGCTCTTGTCTTAATGTTAATGTTAATGCTGTAAAATTTCATATTAATGGAATTGATTAAAGAATTGTATGGAAAAAAGAATCATCTCTAGCACACAAGGATTTCTTTGTATGAAGGCCCTCATGTTTTACCTAATATGACATTGGGGAAGTTGCAGTGGGAAACAAAAGGCCACAGTGTGCAGCAATGAAGAACGCTCCATTTTCATTACTCACTCATTTTCCAAACCAATTAATCTTATTAGGGTCACAGGCAGGCTGGAGCCTAACTCAGCCGCCACCAGGGGAAGGCAGGATACACCCTGAACAGCTTGGCAGACCATCACAGTGCCAACACACACACAACCATTCACACTCACATCCACACCTACAAGCAATTTGGAACAACCCATTAGCCTAATGTGCATGTCTTTGGACTGTGGAAGGAAACTGGGGTGCCCGGATGAAACCCATGCAAGCACGAGGAGAACATGCAAACTCCACACAGAAATGAAGCCTAGACCTTTTTGCTGTGATGTGGATGTGCTAACCACTATGCCACCACGCTGCCCACCATTTTCATGTCAAACCAAAATCTAACCTAAAAAAACCCCCCTAATTCATCTTTTATGCTATATGCCCACAGATTACATTACACACTCCTAAATAATATTTTTGTGTCTATTTTTATGATTTGACCTCATTTCATGCTTTCATCTCTATGTAAGCTTTTCCTTTTATGGAGTCTTGTGTGCATCAATAAGTATAAATGAGCTGTATTGCACACATGCCTTGCACTGTACTTTACAGGAGATTGTCATTTATCGACATATACACACAAGATAGAATAAATCCCATTTACCAAAACATTCACATAGGCCTTTGCAGGGCCAACACACACAGGCATTCACACATCTACGAGCAATTTTGAACATCCAATTAGCCTAATGTGCAAGTCTTTGGACTGTGGGAGGAAACCCACACAAGTATGGGAAGAAAATGCGAATCCCACACAAAAACGCCCTCGCTAAGCCCAGAACTCCAACCCACAACCTTGTTGTGAAATCTATGTGCAACGCCATCATGCCACCCTAATCAAAACACAATGTTTAATAAAGTTACACATTAAACAACAGAGTGTTTTGTTCAGGTGCCCTACAATGTTTCACTAAAGCTGTTCATAGCTTATTTATGGAAAGTCAGGTTTAGACAAGTTTATGAGCAGTGCCCACCCATTTCTAAGTACTCATCCACCAGGCCATGAGCATTCATGGGCTGCAGGTTCCAGTCTTTGTCCCACTGAGGCAGCTGCTCTTTGCTTTCCACATTATTCTGTTCTCCAGCTCGCCTCATCTTCCGCCGTGACCACCAATTCTGTAAGAGCCTGAAGTAACGAAACACAGTATATGAATCCCTGAGCCTTAAAAAAAACACATAAAACTTGTAAAAATGTAAAATAAATGTATAGCGTTGTTAACAATTCAAGGTTTTTTCGACCAGTTAAGGCAATAATTTAAGACATAATGAAATAAACAACTAATAATCATTTAAGCATGGACTTCACCATTGTTTCCCAAATCTTTAATATTCTATGGGTAATAGGAGCAGGAAATAACTGCATTCATATATTAATATAGTTTCTAATAATGGTAGATGGTATGACCTGCTCCTGGCAGAACACAGCAGCAGAGCAGTGCTGTAGTGTGACTGAATGTATGACGTGATCATTTGCTTTGGAACTGCAGCAAAAAGCAAAACTCATTCAACCATGAAACCTGGAACTAAAAAACACTCCCGTCCTGCATCCTATCACTGCTGAGGCACATTCTCCTGTGCCACATCAAACTAAAACTTATTCTAAGCAGAACAACAACAACAACAAAATATTATTTTCCCATCTTGTAAAATTGTACAAACAAAACACTTTTAACAAAAAACAGAATGTCGCCCCAGCTGAATCTGGCGGAACACAGAGGTCGGTGAACACACACAGTGAGCATAAAGCATGTGAATAAACAAAACTTGTACTCCAACACAATACTCACGGGTAGCCCAGCTCCATGAAGTTATTCCAAATCTGTTTTAACACCATGATCACTCCCATTTGCAAGCATAAATCAATCAGACAGCCACTAGGATGGCACTGAGCAGGAGACATAAAGTGAACAGTATAAACATGTTTAACATGTCTCATTAGCACACATCTGTCATGCAACAAGGCTGCAGTAAATCGTTCCCAGAGATCTTTCAGTAGGCAATTTCCTGAAAAATAACATAATTATTTATGGCTTTGGAAAGTTCATTAGATTGGCATAAAATCATTTAGGCCCGAGAAAATCCAGAGCAATTACACTGAGCCCAAGTCCAAACTGCTGCTGTGGAGAATCCATATGAAGAGGCCATTATCTTTTAGCTCTCTTTCATTTATGTTGATTATGAAGGAGCATGATTCAATAATCTGCATCAGCATTCCCATCAAGCAACCAGCACTGGGCTGACAGTGATGCAGTGGTGTTATGTGAGGACGCTGATTGTGCTGCAGCGTGGGAGAAACATTGCAGCCTCGCTCACCTCCTCCATTCTCCAGCGGTTAAACAGCTTATTATAATCTCCGGGCCTGCCTGCAAACCTGTGAAGATACACACACACACACACACACACACACACGCACACACACACACACACGCACACACACACACACACACACACACACACACACACACACACAC
>JBCNYH010000007.1:15271211-15284056 GCA_039654325.1 Tandanus tandanus | reverse complement strand
GCCGGAGGAAGTCAGGTGACCTGAAAGGGAAAGAGCCAGAACAGAACATGAGAACAGGCATGACTCAGTACCTCTAGTGGGATCTCACAGCGTGGGTTTCCTCCGGGTACTCTGGTTCCCCCCCAGACCGAAAACATGCACATTAGGCAAATTGGCTGTTCCAAATTGCCCCTGGGTGTGAGTGTGAATGGTTGTATGTGTTTTGGCCCTGCAGTGGCCTGGCGAGCCATCCAGGGTGTACCCCGCCTTGGCCTGGAGTCGGCTGAGATGGGCACCAGCCTCCCCGCGACCCTAATTAGGACTAAACGGTTTAGAAAATGAATGAATGAATGAATGAATGAAACTCACTGCAATATAAAAAAGTACCAACAGATGCAGGATGCTTCACTTTCAGACATTCCAGGAATATATTGTTTAATAATTTAAAAGACTCAACATGGAATGTTAGCACCAGTGAGAAATGTAAAGCCAGTAACTAGTCATGGCTTCAAGTCTACAAAAAAATTTACTATTATATCAGCAATGTCATAGGTGGTACAGCTATATAATGTGAGACCAGTGACTTTTTTTTTTTTTTTTAATACCTGACACATGAGGGAAAATGCTATCTTGCTAAAATGTCAAATCAGTGAGTTAAAACACCAAGTAAGTGTAAAGAACAGGGCTTCTAAAACTGTATCACTACTGATTAGTCTGTGGTTAGGCAGCCCCATATACAGCAAGTGCATATATTGCAATGCACTGTGTTCTGACTCCTTTCTATTATAGCCAGTTTGTGCTAGAGTAGGTCTTCTGTGAGATCAGACCAAGTGTACTAACCTTTGCTCCCCATGCACTAATCAGCCTTGGGTTCCCAGGACACGTTTACAAGTTCACATAAGTTCATTGGTTGTTCTTTATTGAACCACCTTGGGTAGGTAGTTACCACTGCCAGGAACACCCCATACTGCTTACAACACATCAACCTTAAGAACTGACTGTTCACTTTCTACCTAATACAGTCTACCTCGGCAGGTGCCACTTAAATTCTGGTTAAACCAGTGACAAAATGGGGGCTCAGTGGTTAGAGAAGTGGGTTTGGGACCGAAAGGTTGCTGGCTTGATTCCCAAGCCAGCAGGAAAAATGTGTGGAGGTGGGGGAGTGAGCTGCTCCTTCGTTTCCTCCACATTTATGGCTGAAGTGCCCTTGAGCAAGGCATCTATCCCCCAACTGCTCTCCGGGCGTAGCAATGTGTGGCAGCCCACTGCCCCGAGTGTGTGTGCTCACTGTTTACATGTGTGTGTGCTCATTTTGGATGGGTTAAATGCGGAGCCAAAAATTTCCCTTGCGGGAATATCAAAAATCAAGAAAAAAAAAATATTATGATAGATGGAACTTTTCTTTTTATGTGAGCAAGGTAAAAGAAATTAAAAGTAATGTAAACTGGTCCAATTCCACTGTATTCTTGTACCTGAGTAATCAGTGATTTGCATACATTTTCTGATGACAAAAATAAAAACTGTCTTGCCCGCTGCATGGAATCTTGGAGCAGCATAGCAGTGGTGAAATTACTGTGCTAATTATGCATGTCACTCTCTCTCTCCTCAGCCATCTCTGTCACTTTTTCTCTGCACAATTGTATCTGAATTCAGTACAGCTCTATATATTTATATTTATTTATATTTGGATTTTCTCCTATAATATTATAAGATTTTCTTTAATTCTGCTTTCACTTCATGGCACTCTGGCAGCACGATGGCATAGTGATTAGCACGTTTGCCCCACAGCAAGAAGGTACTGGGTTTGAGCCACGGGCTGGTGAGAGCGTTCCTGTGTAGAGTTTGCATGTTCTCAATGTGCATGTGTGGGTTTCTACTGGGTACGCCAGTGGCCTCCTACAGTCCAAAGACATGCACAATGGATTAATATGTTATTCCAGAGGTGTGAGTGTGAATATTTGTGTTAATGCTGGTGTATTAAGCAAGTAAGTGAAAGCCTTTGGATGGGTGATGACAGCTGTCAGTCATGTGTTGCAGAGTGATCAGTGGTAAAGAATGGTGTTGGTGACAGATGGCATTTTTCCATGCCAGACTATATCATAGCATTACTCTCATCTGCTGCTGTCATCCTGTTGCATTAGTGAGACAGATTAAAAGAGCCTTCCTTTATGTCTGTGCTTGTAACACAGGCCTGTTTATCATTTCTCATGTCACACTGCCCTACCTTAGCCAGGTCGAACGCCCTCACATGTGCTCGGTTTTTTTCAGTTCAGACTTCATCTTTTTCCTTGCCTCAAATTTTGTCCCCCTCAAATTGATTGTGATCTGTCAGGGCACTGTTTATCTCTTTCTTCATCCTCCTTTGTGCCTTGATTACTGTGATGCAGACCAAATCATGCAGACCATGGTACACAAAGTGGTTGAGAATTTTGCTTACTATTAATGTTTATCCGTCCTGCATTGTAGGGGAAAAAAAACAGTATAATGATCAATAAATCAACTGCATTACACTGAAAACCACAGACAGCTGGTATCCTATTTAATTATGTGGCTAATAAAATTATAGAATCTATTTCACAGATCCACAAATGATGTTTCTTTTAAATATTTTAATCCAGTTAGGTGTTACAATTTCACATTTTTATAACATATTAACCTAGAAAAATTATGACTAATAAATACTGTATAATAGTATTTAGTTTGAAGCAACCATTTAAACCACACATGCAGCTGATGGAAATGAAGAGTTATTTATTCAGTACAAGAATAGCCAGCCTCTGCCCATTTGCTACTTATAAGGAAGGACATGCAGGCTAAAATATTATTCTGATTGCTAGCATTTTCATGGACCACGCATTTAAAACGTGCAAAATAATGGCCAGCCATAATGCAGTACAGTTTAGTATTTCACATAACAAGGCTCTTCTCTCTATTAATCAGACCATTACTATTTAATACATAAAGAGAATAAGAAATTTTATATTCTCCAAATGTGCTTAAGATGTTGCATGAGCAGTTGTTTAAAATAATCAGGTGGCTAAGTTATGGACAGAGCATATTTTAGCCTTCACACTCACATACTGGACACTTTCAAGCAATAGGGGATTCTCATCTGAGAGGACCAATTGTTGCTTTACTCATTATGAGGAAATGGCTGGGGAGAAGGACATCTGGACCTCACTGCTTAGGCTGCTGCCCCCGTGACCCGACCACGGATCAAGCGGAAGAAGATGATGACGATGACCATGATGATGATGATGAGGTGTGCCTGAGAAGCATATCATATATCATTCCCACAGATGTTGCGCAGAGTAAATTCATTAGGGTGAAAGAGTACCACCCAATCAAACATTAATTTATGCACATCATAATGATTTGCCCCCTTTAACCTCTGAGCTTGATTTAAATAAAACCAGGTGTGCCCTTTTTCTTTCTTTCTTTTTAAAAAATTCAGTCATATCTCTTCTAATCACCGCATATACTCACCCCCCACCACCCCCCCACCCCATCTGTGTGTTACGTAAGTGGACAGGTGGCTAGCCTGTGATTGAGGCAGTGCTTTTGACCGCACACGCAGAGACTCACGACTGAAGGCATGAAAAAAATCACAGCTACTCTCTGCAGGGAGTTATCTCATTCTCTGTGTCCCTTCATCAACAGATTATTATTTGCAGAAACCGCTGTTATGCAGTTAATCACGTTACTAACACCAATCTCTCAGCAGATAAAATGGTTATATTTTATATCCTTATCCTTCATTTCATATGTTGTTTATCTGTTGCTTTCATGTCATGCTGTTCACAGTACTGATGGTGGTGTTGGTCGCACATCTAAGTGTGGCGTTTATCAGCAATGTGTAGCCATGCAGCATGAGAGAAAAATAGCCTTCTCTCAATTTGCTTTCATCTTCAAAAAAAGGGGGAAAAAATTAATATATATACATATAAAGCAAAGCATTAGTGCTGCAATAAACAATTATATTTCTAAGCAAGTATTATGTTTGCATACTGACAAATCTTATGATTATTCACAATTCCAATTATAATAATTAACTGATTTAACAGAAATTTGCAGCATTGTACTGTCTTCTGTCATCCTAACATCTTCTGCCTCATTTCTTACAAACATGTGATCTTTTAAAAATCTGCCCTCTAACAAAATACTCCAAACCATTTGAAAATACCTAGTGCTCTTGCTTACCTTCATAATAAATTACTCATTATATGTGAAGGTTACTGACCACTGCTGACTATTCTCTCCTTTCTTTGTAAAATTCATGAAAAGTTTGTCTACAATCAGTAACCCCCAAGAGCCCAACGAATCTGCTTTCAAAGAGGCACTTTCCAAAAATACTAATCCTGTAATTAGCCATTAGATCGGTCAGCCACTAGATCTATCAATTGTCCTCATCGTCCATGTCCTGTTAGAACCCCTTGACACTATCAATAATAAGACTCTTCATGCAATCCTCAAGAGTCTTGAAATTGTTGGCACAGCATGGCAATGGGGACATGAAGGGGGTCAACTGTGATTGGGCTAATGGGAGTAATGACACTCAACTCATTGCTTTTCTCAGACTTGCATGTGTCTGCATAGATGTCTATGGAATTTTTGCCTCTGGAGGCATCTCATTAACTGAAACTAAATCTTTGCTATTGAGCTGCTGTTCATCCCTAGAGATGCTTCCCCTTGTCAAGATCTTGAGATCACTCTGGGGAACTCTCTATCACACCATCTAAAAACAAACACAAGTATTGGGAAACCAACAATCATTCTCTCCTCATACTGGTAACCTGATTTCGTCATGTAGGTTTCTCTTTCACAATATCAGCTGCATGATTTGTTTTCCTTCTCTCCAAGTTCTTCAACACCACCCCACTGCTACATTCTCTCCAGTGACTCCCTTTTTCTTTCGGCATAAGATTTAAAACTCTGATGCTTGCCTAAACAGAACAACCCCGAGCTATGTCAATGCACCTGCTCTTAACTCCCTTTGAGCCTCTAGAACAGCTTGACTTAACCCATCGTCCCTCAAGATACAAGAAATACATGCATCAAAACCCATTTCTGTTCAGGCATGAAGGTGGTACAGTGATCCTTTGAATAACTGAGTCACTGGCTGTCTTCAAGCAAAGGCTATAGCTCTACCTCTTCAGCAAGTTCTTAAATGAGAAAAAGAAATTGTGTATTTCTGTTTATGGTTTAACTAGTGGTGTAACAATATTGGTTTGATAATATCATTTGATATTAAATTTTCAGAATATTCTAAAGCAAATTTGAATGAAGAAAAATATGACTGAATGTGACTCAGGAAAACAGTTGGAAACAGAGATACAAATTTGGCTAAAATAACCTGTGAATGGAGATTTCAGTGGCATAAAGCCAGTGTTGTGTGAAAGCTACCAAAGAGGTTCTTTTAACCGCTATATTATGGTTGTGTAACCATATGATATATAGATATCAGGTATAACATTAGCACCACCTGGCTGGTCTGGGCAGCTCCATACGCAGCAAGCTGCAATGCACTGTGTAACACCCTCCGATCATAGCTAATAGTTTCAGCAGTTTGTGCTACAGTAGCACACATGATACTCTTGCCAGTTCACTGGTTGTCTGTCCTTGAACCACCTTTGGGGTAGGTGTTTACTACTGCATATCAGGAACTCCCCCACAAGATCTGCTATTTAGAGATGAACAGACACAGTCGTTTAGCCAGTTCACTGGAAGGACAACCAGTGAACTGGCAAGAGTGTCATTAAATCTAAAGGCTCATTGATGCACGTGGGGGCAAAGGCTGGTACGTCTGATTGGATCCCCCAGAAGAGCTACAGCAGCACAAACTGCTTAAAGTGTTAATGCTGGCAATGATAGAAAGATGTCAGGACACACAGTGCATTGCTGCTTGCTGCGTATGGGGGTTCTTAGCCGCAGCCCAGTCAAGTTGTGCTAATATTATGTTTAATGTTATGGTTGATCAGTCTATATTGCACTTTGGTTACTGTGAGTCAGAGCTACTGGGCCAAGTGTTTTATCTATATATTTTAGCTACAGAGGTTGTACAGCTTGAAGTCTTTGCTATTCAAACAGTGCAAGTGCATTAGATGTATAAATAAAAGAATGCTGATGCACTGTCATGATGCATTGTTACATCCCTAGTACTAACTCATATTCACTATATTTTTAGCTGAAAGTGTCATGAGGATATGCTTTAGAAGGAGACGAAAAAGAACTACTGTAAATCACTCTGGATAGGGGAGTCTGCCAAATGCTGTAAATGTACAGTATATACACAATCATATGTGGGCAATAAACAATTTATTTTATTTTATTTATTTTTTTTTTTTACAAAGCTGGAACTAAAAGGCCCAAACATATTTCAGTATGACAGTGTTCCTCTGAACAAAATGAGGTCCATAAAGACTATGCTTTGTCAAGGTGAGGGTGGAAGAACTCGACTGGCCTCCCAAAAGCCCTGACCTTACCTTTGGGATGAATCGGAACATTGGCTGTGGCCCATGCTTTCTCACCTGACGTCAGCACCCTACCTCACTAATGCTCTTGTGGCTGAATGGGCAAATCCCTACAGCTACACCAATCGGCTATAACATTAAAAAAAGCAATACCACTGAAAGGTGAAGTGAATGACACTAATTATCCCGTAAGGCTGACACTTGCCAATAATGGGATATACTAGCATAAGGTGAACAGACAGTTCTCAAAATTGATGTGTTGAAAGCAGAAATAAATAGCAAGCATAAGGATCTGAGTAACTTTGACAAGGGACACACTGTGATGCTAAATGTCTGGGTCTATTCATCTACAAAATGACAGGTCTTCTGTGCTGTTCCTGGCATGCAGTGGCAAGTACCAACTAAACGTGATTCAAGGAAGGACAACCAAAGAACTGCCAAGGGTGTCCTTGGTACTCAAGGCTCATTGATGCATGTGTTGGGGGGAGGGGGCCTTCCTAGAAAAGTGGAGGTCACTTGTACATGTCTTGGAACTGTGGGAGGAAACTTGAGTACCTGAAAGAATCCCACATGCACACAGGAAACACATGCAAATTCCACACAAAAACGTCCCTGTATAAGCCCTAATAGGGAGAAGAGCCTTGTCCCTTCTAAGCCTTAATAGGGAGAAGAGCCTTGTTTTTTGGAATTGCCTCAATCATTTCACATCACAAAGCCCTTCTCCCTCTTAATCAAATTGCTAACTCGACCGTTCGTTTATTAATTAGACATTACTATCCAATACATAAAGAGAATATGCTTAAGATACATAAAGAGAATATGCTTAAGATACATAAAGAGAATATGCTTAAGATGTTGCATGAGCAGTTGTTTAAAATAATGAGGTGCCTAAGTTTTAGACAGAGCACATTTTAGCCTTCACACTCACATACTGCACACTTTCAGGCAATAGGGAACTCTCATCTGAGAGGACCATTTGTTGCTCTTTATTTCCCAAATCGCTTTACCCTTTATGAAGCCAACTTTGGGTGAAGTTGAGGTACACCCTGAACAGCTTGCCAGACCACTGCAGGGCAAACACACACACCTATTCATACTGACAATTGATGATATCCAGTTATCGTAATATACATGTCTTTGAATTGTGGATGGAAAACAGAATTCAGAGGAAGCCCATGCAAGCACAGAGAAAACATGCAAACTCCACACAGAAACATCCTCGTCAGACACTTGGCATGAACCCAGGACCTTCTTGCTGTGAGGCAGAAGTGTTAACCGCTAATGCCACCATGCCGCCCTTCTAAGCAAAAATATTGATTAGGATATATTATAGTGATAATAATACTATATGAAATATCATGATACACTACAAAACACTACAAGCTCATTAAGTGGCACTGCAGAAGTAATACATTTTCCATAACGGTCATGCAGGCAGTAAGAACTGAAAATTACAGAACAAAAAAGAACACGTGACAACAAATGTGCCCACTATTTAATAAAATGTTTTTTTATTCTTTTATTTCATTCATATGAAACTTTTCCTAAAGTATTCTGTCTGACGACTCCTGATTTTTTGCTGTGAGCAAACTTTAGGATGAATGAAATCACTGAGTGGAGGTGCCTTTCTTTGGTACAATATTTTGGTGGCTTTGGCACAATAAACTTTTACACACATATAAAGTGATAACACTATGATTTCAGTAGGTGTTCAGTAGGTGTTGCATTAAAGAATGCAATATCCTGAACACGGGCGGCACGTGGTATAGTGGTTAGCAGGTTTGCCTCACAGCAAGAAGGTCCCGGCTTAGATTCCCAGGCTGGAAGCATTTCGGTGTGGGGTTTGCATATTCTCCCTGTGCTTGCGTGGGTTTCCTCCAGGTACTCCAGTTTCCTCACACAGTCCAAAAAAACATGCACAGTAAGCTAATTGGTGGTTCCAAATTGCCCCTAGGTGTGAGAGTGAGTGTGAATGGTTGTATGTGTGTTGGTCCTTCAGTGGACTGGCAAGCTGTTCAGCGTGTACCCTGTCTGTGCCCAGAGTCAGCTGAGAGGGGCGCCGGCCTCCCTGTGACCTTAAGGATTAAGCGGCTTAGAAAATGAATGAATGAACATCCTGAACACATTCATCCTGAACACTGTGGACTGAAGTACTCAGTACTCTCTAATTTTTAAGATTCCCATTTCATCCCAGATTTTTCCTCAACCTACACCCAACCCTTCTGTTTCTCTCGTTCTCTGCTCTTGTATTTATCGTTATTCATCATGCTTTTCACAAGTCACTTGCTGTTTTTCCATCCCTCCTTCTCTCATAAAAACCATGCACGCACACACACACACACACACACACACACACACACACACACACACACACACACACACACACACACACACACACATAAACCATCCCTTTGCACCAAATCCAGAAGCAAAAGCACTACTATATCTACACTACAGACCAGTTTGATGACTTTGCTATGACATCATTTAGGATAAGAACTTACAGCATGTACACTTCCCATCATTCATCTCTAGACACAAGCTTTGACAGAGAGAGCTGATTGTTTAACCCTGTACAAGCAGCGATCCACTGCCTCATTACTCATCAGCTCTCCAGCTTCAGAGCTACAGCTTTGTTTACTCTTAATAACATGAAAATACACTAGTATTAGCTTAAAATATAGATTAATGTAAAAGAAAGAATACCTAATTCAGCATTACACCTTCTTTCACCTTTTATACATTAATCATTATGTATTATAAACATGACCAGAGTGCATATTATTCTCAATTAAGTAGCAGTTGTCAGAGAAATGGAGCCATTGCAGCTGCAGCTGTATTCAGTGTCTGCAAACTCCTAAATAATTAACCACAGGGTTATCAGTTCAATAAAAAAGATAAATAAATAAAAATAAAAGTATAATTGCCTTGGTAAATTTATGCACCTATCAATGCTGTGCAGCAATGATGGAGGAATGTCTGTAGTGGGACAGCAGAATAGTGTAGAGTGGCTCTATAAATACCATGCTGTGTCTGCCACTGCCGTTGATCAATAAACACTAAGGCGAGTCTCAAATGCGGTGTGACACAGACTGGAGCAACTGACTCTGTGCCAGTGTACAATTGCACAAGATGAGAATTTGTGCTCTAGATTTATTGTTCTACTTTTGGCTGCCAGAACAGCTGATGGACAACAGGGCATTAATCCAGATATATAGGCATGGGGTTCTGAGTGTGTAGATAAAGGGTGCACAAGACTGAAAAACAAAGCATTCCTAACATAATCCACAGTAAATTCCTATAAAGAAGAACATGTGTAAGCAATATTAACAGGCCTCATCACATCACAACATTCACTCACTCACTCACTCACTCACTCACTCACTCATTTGCCGAACCGCTTGATCCGATTAGGGTCACGGGGAGGCTGTAGCCCATCTTAGCTGACACTGAGAGAAGGCGGGGTACACCCTGAACAGCTTGCCAGACCATCGTAGGTCCAACACACAACCATTCACACTCACACATTGGGTTAATTTGGAACAACCAACTAGCCTAATGTACATGCCTTTGGACTGTGGGAGGAAACCTGAGTACCCAGAGGAAACCCACACAACACAGAAAACATGCAAAGTCCACACTGAATCGACCAAATCCTGTGAACTGAAACCCAACACTTTCTTGCTGTAAGGCGGCGTGCTAACCACTACACCACTGTGCCACCAATGCCAACATTCAGGTTAACAGAGTAGCAATATTGCTTTAATGCAAAAGTTCTATACACAAGAGAGTCATATTAAATAACTAATATTTTGCACAGAATATGATACAATATGTTTGTTTATTTATGCACTGCTAATGGAATTACTTCCTGAAGAAGCCACACTCTTTGACAGCCTGTCAGGTAGCTGGATAGCTTTTTCTTTGTTGGGCCAACAGTGATTTGTATATTTCTGGCAAAAGTGCATCCACTGAAACTGGCTTCACTTCTTCCACTCCATCAGCGTCTGATTAGCTTCCATATTTTAATTTAGAGTAGTCAGTTGACCTAATCTGCATACCTCTGCAGTGTGGAAGGAAACCAGAGTACCCATACAAGCAGAGGCACATCATGCAAATTCTCCACAGAAAGCGACCTGTTGGTCACTGGGGTTCAAACCCAGAACCTTCTAACTGTAAGGCAACAGAGCTGACCATTACACCTCAGTGGGAAAAATATAATACCATAGCAAGTATTAAAAATGCAGTGATGCCAAAGATAACTGTCCATTGTTTCATTCGTCAGGAAATACCTCCTATTATAATAAAACATGGTAATGGTTCGAGCGATTTCATTTCCGTGAGTTTGCATGTGCTCCGCATGCTTGCGTGGATTTCCTCCGGGTTTTCTGGTTTCCACCTGCAGTCAAAAGACATGCATGATAGGCTAACTGGCTATTCCAATCTGTGTGTAGTGTACCTTTAATTAGGTACCTCATTTTCCAGTGGTCCAATGATCTTCCTTAAATCATTTTTAGGATGCCATCCAGGGTGTAATCCTCATTTCCATTCCAGCTTTCCTGAATTAGACTCTGATTCCACTCTTATCAAGATAATGAAAGGAATATTTTAACAGTGTATTATATTGACATTTCCATGTAAAACGTGATGATCACATGATCCTTGATTATACCACCTCTGCGACAAGCAAATGCACTGGAAGTACTAGTAACATAGGTGTCTGGAGGCGTGCATTTCTTACAAATAGAAAGTCATGGAGAGCAGCAGATCATCAAACAGCATCTGTATGAGTACAAGCCTCCACAGTGATACTGCACCAGATCCACTTAGTACAGTACAGTGCAGAGACATGCTCTTCATGGAAGCAGTACTATCAAAAAGCCACACACACACACACACACACACACACACACACTTTTAGCCTGACAGAAGGCAGCAGCGCCTCTGAAGTGAGGTTTTAAACTGATGTATCACAGCAGTTCAGTTCTGCACCTTTCAACACAAGTCTAAACATTTTCTTGTCACATCTGATAAACAGGTCTGCAGTGTGACATGGCCTGCCGGGTAAGCAACGTGCGTCACAAACTGACAGAGTTCACGCGCTCAGATTCGCACAGTGCGTTTCAAAAGTAGCCTCATACACACACTTATCACCGGGGAGCGCGCGCGCACACACACACGCACACACACACACAAACAGTGCACAGTCGAGTAATACCGACCCTTTTGCTGTTTGAAGGACTGTATCGATCCGGAATGATGCACCATGGTTGCGTTCCGTTGAGTTTCCAGAGGTTACAGAAAAGTCCGCACTCGTAAAAAAGAAGGTGCATACACCGGACAGAAGGCAGGATGGTGGGATATGCCGTGGGTGTTTCCGCCTCCCCCTTGCGCCGAACTGCGCAAACCGAGCGCACCCCGTCACGCACCGAACTCTTCTCGAGCCGTTCTTGTTGTCATAGAAACGCACAGTGGGAAAAGAAGTCGGCTCGGTTCGCCATATCCATTCGCAATGTGTGAGACAGACACCGTTTCCCTCGCTCTTATCGGAACACGTGATGTACAGACAGCAGTCCTCTCCTGTCCTCCTCTCCTCCTCTCCTCTCCTCTCCTCTCCTCCTCTCCTCCTCTCCTCTCCACGGTGCCGTGACGAAAGCCGAGCGGTCCTGCTGTATCTGACCAGTGTCACTGAAGCGGATTTTGCGTCAGGTGATTTTCTCCGAGCATCAGCTTTCAGTAATGAACGACTGTCTCTGTACAGCAAGGGGGACCCGGTGTGTCCAACTGTCCAATATTTTCCAGTTCTTAACCGAACACGCGCGCGGTCACGGTGCATGCTCGAGCAGAGTGCTCCACGATCCCGTCCACAATATGCGCAGATCTTTCATTGTATGATCCTGAGATGCATAACCTCAAATATGCACATATTAAACGCTGAAAAGTTCCAGTAATAAACGCACACTTTCTGTGAATGTACCTAATGTGTGATTTGTTAAAATATATTTCTGAAATAAATTTGTACTGCAAATATGCTGCATTCTGCCTGTAGTCACTTGTTTATTATTATTATTATTATTACTATTATTGTTGTTGTTATTACTATTATTATTTATTATTGTTGTTGTTCTTATTATATAGTTTTTAAATGTTTTTTTGGATGCAAAATTCTTGACAGCCTCTGCTTTACAGCCCCCCTTAGTGAATTGGGGTTAGGTTGGAGTGAACTGTCACTAAATTGTTTGGCTTCACATAACACTCTCAATATCAGCCAAAAGTAAATTGGCAGCACCCCTGAACAACAGTACATCTGCTGTTAATCATATTCCCTTACTCTGTCTCTATAACCTCTTCTGCTGTATGCTTTAACTTCTATATACAAAAATGACGTCATATATA
>JBCNYH010000007.1:15200778-15211357 GCA_039654325.1 Tandanus tandanus | reverse complement strand
GCCCTCGCGCCTCTACCTCGGGAGAAGTGGGAGAAGGGGGGGGGAGGAATAGATATATATATATATATATATATATATATATATATATATATATATATATATATATATATAAAATGCCTGATAATATTGCTACATAAATCTTCATCTACATAAATCTTACCTAACATGAGAGATGGTTGATTCTGAGTACATTAAAGATTAAGTAAGCCATTTATGAAAAGGGTCATTACATAATAAACAGCCAGAAATATAGACGTATTGCACTGAGCTGAGTAAACAAAAACTTATGTTTTGTCATAATTTCAGGTCACAGATGGGAAAAACAGGGCATCAGTGTCTAGAGATGTTCCCATCCTCCTTTGTCCATTTTCAGTACAATAACCACATTTGAGAACATCTGAGAACGGGCTGATACTTGATACTGATCTGATACTGGCATTGCTGTTTATAACTGAATCTGTAAGCTTCTATTGCTTAGTTATACAAATAACAGAGCCACAATTACATAAGACCATTTGTGGTTAATTGTTTGAGATGGGTCAGTTAAAGTATCATGGGTTCATGACCATAAACAAATCAGTAGATCAGATATGGAAAAGTATTAACAATCCACCACCTGATTGGGTTTAGTATTTGAGACTAGTACTGAGCCAGATACCAGTATTTGGCAACAGATTTGTACATCTGTACCTATTGGTCCCTCTGATTAAATTGAAATAAAATGCTAAGCTTTCGTAAGCTTAGAAAATGTATACAACATTCATCTCACTGTCCAGTCACACATAACAGTTATGCACCGAGGGCGAGGTGAATGTTGCTAAATAACATACTACTTACTAACTTACTAAATACTGGAGGGAATATTAATTTTTGAGACATTCACTGTGCCTGAGGTGCATAAATGTTTTAGTATATACTAAAGCCTTAAGCCTTAAGCTAAAAAAAAATTATTTTTTGGTTTATTTCAGTTTATTTTTTTAAATCATGAGAGTCCCCAGCATAAGCAGGTGCAGAGCCTAACAGCTGTGTAATAGCATCTCCTGAAACCCTTTTGGTAGTACTACACAGGAAAATAAGGAAAAGCTAACTATAATGAAATATTGGTAGTTTATATTTATGCATTTTGGCTGTGACAGAGACTGGTCAGTTTTAACAGCTGAGTTAAAGAGCACTACAGAGGGTTTTCAGCATTCTTATACTTAGAGTTTAGTAAATACTACAGAAGAAAGCCAGTTATATAAAGGTGTGTCTGCACACTAGTTCAAAATTTGTATATATACTACAAGGAAGTTAAAAAAATACAATCTAAATGAGATTTTTGTGGTTTCTTTTTCCTTTCTAAAGCATGATAACAATGACACTGCGTGCAGACCTCTACAGACATTTGCAGGCATTTCCATCATTCTCATGTAGTATATACTAATGTAGTATATACTTGTACCACACAAAGGGGGGAAAGCTACTCCCAGTTTGTATATTTGCTCTCTCACTCTCTCGATACATGATCAATAGATTCCTGTATTCCATCACTCATTTCTTTCTTATATGGTTCTTCAAATATGAGAATTTGACCTCAAATATTTACATAATCACATTCCTCTCTCTCCCTCTCTCTCTCTCTCTCCGTGTCTCTCTCTCTCTCTCTCTCTCTCTCTCTCTCTCTCTCTCTCTCTCTCATGTCCTCTGAACTAGCATATTAACTAATTGATCAGTCCATGTTTACTGTTTGTTAAAATTGTATCCAAAAACATATACATATTTAAATATGAATGAGATCATATGTATTTATTTTTGGCCTTGTCTGAATATTTATGGAGAGATACATACATAAATTCCTGTATTGTTATTATTTTATTCAGTGATGCAACGTTCTAGTATGAAATAATTATGTTCATTCATCTGTTCAGTGTCAAATTTGTCAGCTAGATAATATGTTTTGCTCTCCATTTGTATAAACATCAATGAAGTTATGCTCTCAATCCTAATTCTGCACAACAGAAATCTCAGGTTTGCAACATATACCTTATGTTAGGGACACATGTGTGAACGTGTGATAAGCTATTAAGGTTTGCTCTTAAATAAATCACTCTAAATTTAATTTACCAAGAAAAAAACTTTTTAAATACAGAGTGCAAAAGATATAGTAGTGTGCAGTAATGAGCTGCACAGTGTGGTTTCTCTGTTCTGCCATCCTTAAGAGGTTCTATTAACTAAACTGCAGGGAGTCATAACCAACAAAAAGGACTTGTGTGAAGCCTATGTAGAAAATGGGCTTCAGCCAACAAAAGCAGAAATGTTTCCTTAATTTACCACGAGAAATCTACCGCCTTAATGTTTTTCCCATCTGGGGGAATTTTGGGGAAAAAAGTTAACGACTCCTTGATATCGTTAGCCGGTTCTGTATAAATCAGCACGCTCAGCATTTTTCCGAAGTTCATCGTCCCACAATTGTGAGTTTTGAGGAGGAGATGGCAAATATCCACAATTCCAGACAAAGGTCTTTGTCTGAGAGACCAAGGTCCATCTATGTCCACATTTTGCTGACACACATCAGCCACCTGAAAGCAATACACTGGAATCAGCCCTGTCCTGTCAACACTTCAGATTATCCAAGACATGCCGTAAGTCCAACGATATTCTGCGCTCTGTGATTCCGAGAACACTTCGCTGTCTTTGACCAGCTGAAATTCTGCAAGGGATCAGTATTGTAATCTATAATATGATGCACTATAATAATCAAGTTAGCAGGGACTTGTACTGTGAATATTCCATGTAACAATACTGCTAGCTTATGAAATGAATACATTAATACAATGCAGAAAACCTTAACTCCCTTGAAAAAAGCATGGAAATATTGTATATTATACTAGCGTGAATTGTTCCATTAACACATAAGAGATGCTTGGTTCTCTAAATATCTGCAAAAGACATTCTGCGTGATTTAACAGTGACAATAAAAATGCTGATGTCATTTGGCTAATAAGTCAGTGTTTTGTCTGTGTTTCAGGTTCCCCTGGAGCTGAAGATAGAGGATACGATGGCTAATCAGAAAGGCATGTGGTTTTCTGATCTGGAATTTAGAGGCCAGGCATTGTGGAGACATCAGTTGTCACTGATATTTTCCATTTTTTCAGTGTACATTCTTTTATTTTTTTCACAGCAGATCCGAGAAACCAGCAAAAAGAAATCAAATTTTCATATGTGTGTCTATTGTATGGAGAATGAGTGGGATGCCAGACTGTACTTAAATAAACAGAGTTAAGTGGTAGAGAGGGGGTACCTTGCCAAGTGGTGACAGTTCTCCACTGTTCTGCCTAAATTTCTCCTGCAGGGTCTCAGCCAGCTGACACAACAGGAAGCCATTATCTAACCTGTCCATGAAACTCTCTGCTGTGATTTCAACACCTGGAAGATAAGGAGACAGAAGAAGGCCATACATATAAACATTCAGGAATCAAACCCTTAAAAACATGGCTGCAAATAAAAAAAAAGTACTTTGAAACAGAACTTGCCACTTTGATGAGTAAAATACTGAATTTATAACTGAGAAACACTTGTTCCGGCATCGAGCAAAGAGCATAAACAGCAGTAGTGATGCCTCAACAGAAAACAGCTGGTCGCTTTTTGCATAGTAGCCCAGATAGCATACACACACACACACACACACACACACACACACACACACACACACAGATACTATACTGATCAACATGTGGTTGCTGGTTTTGACTGGCTTCCAGATGACCATTCCTTCTCAGTTAGATCACCCTGAAATAGGAGGTGGTGGCAGGGGGTTCTGTGGAAAGAGTATTTTTTTTTTTCATCTTTTCTTTCTTTTTTTTTTTTGTTTTTTTTTTAAACAGAGGGGTGCAGTAGTGGTAGAGGGGGTTCCAATGCTTTAATGAGTTCCAAATGTGGTAAGTAAAGAGACAGCAAAAGAAATCAAGAGTTTATAAAATCTCCTCCAGCTTTGTGCTCCCCATGCTTTGTCAAAGAAAAAAAAAAGAGAGAGAACTAAATACCAGCCTCCAGTTACATTTTCTATTACAAACATGGACCTGACACATTTAAATCACACTGTATTGCAAGAATCAAGTTTAGTTCTAATTAAATCCTACAGAAATAGCAGCAATGTGACAGGGTAAATAAATGGCAATAGAGCTGAGATATGAAATCTGCCTCATCTGCACAGCAGGACCTACTGAGTAGTCACATTTGCTTTAGCTGTGTTTGTTCATCACACATCTGTAAATGAATATCTGCTTTCACATCACATTGATAGCCACACACCACTAATGAATGCACTGAGTGCAGTGAGGACAGTGTGCTTTGCTGTGGTGCTCGTGTGGTCCACTGTAACTGTTCTTCTCCATCAGCTCCAGGCAGACCAGCAGCCCTGCTTCTGCCTCTGCTGGCTGCACACAACCTGCCTGCTGCCAAACATTCCACTGACGTCCCACTCCCCACACACACACACACACACACACACACACACACACACACACACACCTGCGCCAGAATCATGACACACCACCATTCTTCTCGTAATATCTGTGCAATACTGCTGAATTCAGTAATTCCTCTTTCAAAATAATCACATTATTCAGTAACGTTTTGGGGTTGTGGTGGATCAAGAACTTATATGAAGTGAGATTACATCCCTAATAGGCTGCCAGTCCATCACAGACCACAATGGAAATACATTCACGGTAATTTAAAGTGGCTTATCCACTTACAAGCATGCGTTTGCGAGGTAAAAGGAAACAAGAGAATGCAGAGGAAATTCCTGACACAAGAAGAACATCTGAAACTCCACATAGACAATTACCCAAGCTGTGAGGCAGCAACGTTAGCCACTGCACCACTGGGCTGGCGAATATGTTATTAGATATATATAAAGTGTTCATCAGTAATAATAGGCCTCATTCACCAACCGTTCGTATGAAGAAATTAGTTCTTAATTCTCACTTACACACTTTTCTCACATGCACCAATGTTTTCTTATCTGGGATTTGTTCTTAGCTAAGAACAGAATCTACGAACACAAAAGTGCAGTCTTACGGACACAGTGATTGCTACTATTTCTCTACTTTTTAAATTTTCTTCAATTTATCCATAATATTATTATATTATATCCTGTATTTAATCCATAGTATGATGTCAGAGACTGGGTTTTTGTATTCAACTTTTTCAATAATTATTTTCATTATGTAACAAAGCATAAATGTCACGTCATGACATATTAATGTTCACTGGAAACCATATGGCTTATTTAATAATTGATAACACTATTTCCAGGGTGATCATAGACCAATTCTTTCAAGACTCGCACAATGTCATATTTACTCTTAGTAAAATAAGTTACAGCTGGTACACTTAGGAGAGAATGCATCTTTGAAGCCCACAGAGATTGACTTCTAAGATGGTTTCAGCTACCAAGAGCATTTCTCATGGAGCTGGGCAGTACCCTCAGCCAGCAGTGCAGGCTCATACCTGATATTTCAACCAGGTACCACAAGATGTTCAGGTGTCTGCCCTGGGCTTTTTGGCCAGGGACATTTCACAGGAAGCTCGGAGACAGGGTGGGTATAATATCACAGGCATCATCCACATCCTCTGCAAGTGTTGGAGAATATAAATCTACTGTCCAGACAGTATATCAAATTTCCCTATACTGAACATAAACAGCTTTTATTCAAGAAATCCCATTCTGTTGCTGCTCTAACCAACATTATAAGTGCAGTAGACTGTGCACACTTCATTCCCATACCACAATCCATTCCCATACCACTGTAAACAGTGTCACTCAATTAATATCCAAATCACCTGTGACTCCCAGAAACCACCTGAAAAATGTGGGCTCCGATTTCCCATGCTTTTTGTTCTTACAATGATGTGCTGTATTAGGAGACTGGGGATACGTGTTGGATGAGTTATTATACAGTATTTAAATTAAATACAGCATATATTTAATACAGTATAAAAAAAAAAATACAGACAGTGGTAATCTGCTTTACACACCAGAAAAGTTGTGTGTATGACAGCAGTCGAGGTTGCCAGAATCACACGCCTGTGTTTGGCGATATTTTCTTTCCTCTGATTGCGGGTCAAATTACTTTTTTATTTTTCCGCTGTTCATGCTACCAAATATAATATCTCATTATTTATTACTTCCTGCAGCAGCTTGTCAGAGGAAGTAACCCCCCCCCCCCCCCCCCAATTCCAGCACTTCTGTGGATTTGCAGCATTAGCATTGTTTCTATATTTTTTTCTTTATGTCCTTTAATATGTTTACCTATGCTAATTAGAGCATGCATTTTCAATCTACAAAGACAACCATTCTAAAAACACAGCTGCAAACAAATCCGAGGTTTCAGAAAATGTCATTAATCTGACTTGGACTTTTCTTAAGAATTTTCTTAGAAGCAAATTTACGAAAACAACTTAAAAATATATTGATGAATGAGGCCCACTGTTCATTATTCTGAGCTTTTGCTAAAAATAGTAGTACTACATCAAACAGTTTCCACACAATTTAACATGTTTTGCACAACATCCCCCCATACTGTCACAGACAACCAAACAAAGTCATGAAAACTGCTGAAACTTTAATAAAGCAAAACTTGATTGGGTAAAATTTTCACTAGCATGCCATACAAACTGTCAAAAACAAGAAATCTTTTTTGTGCATATTACCAGTTAGCAACACACAATGGCCCTCACTATACACATAAATCACCATGTGATCCCGACTAAAACAGTACAACAGGACATACAGTAAGCAATTAAAATCATCTGACTTCCTCCATTACTGTGGTATAGGAGCTGTGGGCATTTTGGTAATGCATATAAACATTAAATACCATCAAAATGACGAAAGAGATATGACCTAAGTGTATCATATTCTTCCTTTTTTTCTCTGCCTTCTTTACATGACATTTTAAGACACTCAATGTGACCAACACATCCAATAATTCTGTTTCCTACTTACCAAGCATGCTGGTAAGCCAAAGCGCCAAGTCCTCCTTCATTGGCAGCAGGCTGGCTTCATGTCTGCTGGCCAGCCACAGACTGTACTGCTGCAGGTCAGTGAGACCTGGACCAAATGGGTGTTGTTTAGGACTCAGGGAGCTGCACATGCTTGCTGTTCTTCCCTGTCCTGAAAAAAGAAAATAGAGAAAATGCTGTAAGTGATGGAGAAATAAGGGCAAGGAAAAGCAAGAAACTGTATTTTGCTAGCATTAGCAAAGAACAATGATGTCTCATTTTATATTCCCCTATATACAGTAGTGTGCAGTGAAGATTATACACCACCAATTTTGTCTAAAAGGGCTCCTAATAAAAAGAAGTAAAACATTACTTCTCCATCATTTTTTGGTGAAAATGTATTAAACAATGCTATTGGAGGCAAAGAGAACCAATAAATAATTCAGACAAGTATATTGAGGTAAAAGTATGGCTAATAATTTTTTTATTTCTTCACTCACTAAACCATTCCATATGGTTTGAAGTTCATTCATGTTATGCAAAAGTAAAAAAAAATACATTTGCGACACCTTTAAATTTTAGTAAAAAATTGGTATTTTCAGTGTTTTTGTGTATATACTTTTACCTCAATATACTTGTTGGAATTATTTTTTTTGTTCTCATTGTCTACAACAGCATTGTTCAATACATTTTCACCAAAAAATTATAGAGAAGTAATTTTTTACTTCTTTTTATTAGGAGCCCTTTAAGACAAAAGTGGTGGTGTATAATCTTCACTGCACATTACTCTAGGTATTCAAAAAACATTTATAATACTCTTAACTGCTGAAGAGAATAGCAGTATTGATTATGTCCAGATGCTAGCGGGGTTGTACCTGTGTCTTGGTTTTTCAAAATACTGATTAAAATATATTCTATATATCGTGGGCTGAGAATTACCTGAAGATTTTTTTTGGAAAAAGTGGAGATAGGTCCAGTTAATTCTCAAGCCATTATATATTATATAATATATATTTTTTCTCAGAGTGTGATAAATATTGACAAAATGCTGTTTTTAAGGAAATTCCTTCACTCCTTCATATCCTGCGGAAATGGACATGGCAACCGCAGGAAATCACGGTGTTGTAAAACTTTTATACATTTTACAATATAAAAATTAGGTTTCAAAATTTGTTTAAGATAATATTTCAGTTAATAAAGAAGATTTCAGCATATTTGTTTGTCTGATAACGAGAAGCATGGTGGTGTAGCCTGTCCGCCTCACAGCAAGAAGGTAGGCCAGCCTCTCCGCCAACCTATTAGGATTAAGCGGTTCGGCAAATGAGTGAGAGGGAGTGAGTGAGACATGGTCTGATAACACATCACCACATTACCTGATAACACAATACATTTTACCTGATATCATTTACATACTGCAGGTTTAATGAAAATGTAGAAATGCAGGAAATTAATTATTTAATTAATTCTCATTAATTAATTTAATTAATGATTTTATAATTTTTCAGATGGAAGCTGACAACCTTCCCACACACAGCCAGAACCACATGCAACAGTTTTTACTTTCTTAATGAAACTAAGTGTGAATTTAAAACACAGATTTGACAGAGCTTTAAGCAAGTTATCAAATTCCCAGTACTGGTATAGCCTATATATTATGTCATGAGTAGGGTGGGAAAGGGGCAGAACATTTCTGGGAATTTTCTGGTAACTTTCCATAGGAAACTTAAGCTGGGGAATTTTGGAAAAATCCTAAATTGGTATTGTAAAATTATATTGTAATTAACGGGAATATATGGAAATTAAGGATTCAAGCCCCACTGTAAATGATTAATACAAAAATCACTTATCCCATACAAATAGATCAGAATTACTACAGACTTCCTCTGGTCACAGTAGTATCTAGCTTAAAGTATGTGGACTTGATCATCATAGCCATATATGAATGTTCCTCAAACTGTTGCCACTCAAGGACATTATAGTGTTTTTATAAGCTGCAGCATTAAGAATTTCCCTTTTACTGAACTCATTCGTAATCTTTTACTGAACTAATTCCCACAGCTACATTCCAAAATCTAGTGGAAAGCCTTCCCAGAAGAGAGGAGGTCATTTTAACCGAAAAGAAAGGACTAAATCTGGAACAGGATGCTCAACATGCACAAGTGTGATGGGCAGGTTCCCACAAACCTTTATTCATATAGTGTATTGTCTCTTGTCATAGTAAATAGATATGATACACCTTTTCATTTCAGTTCCTTCTTTCTTTAACTTGTTTGACCCTCTGTGTATCCACTTCAGTCTCAAGGACAGTACTATATGATAGTAATAAATGAGCAGTAATGGCAATAAAGCAGCAGGATGGGCACTAAAATCATAGACAAGTGCACCAGAAAAGGAGCTAGAGCTTGTATACATATGGCTAGAGCCCATGCATTAAGTCATAAAATCAAACTGAGACTGTGATAAATACACTTATACGAACAATACCAATAAGTTCATGTCCTCTTTCTTACTGCCAGGGCTAATGAAGCCAATACGTGCTCATCTTCACGAAGGCAGAAATGCTTATTGATGCACTTTTAATCATTCAAAAATCAATACAAGTCTACAGTGCCAATTATTCTGCTTCTTTAGATATTAACTCCTTGTAATAGCTGTCTGCAGGATTGTGGTCTCTTTAGAAAAAAGGACTCTAAAGATGTATTAGTGGATAAATTGGGCACTGTGGACTCCATGTCTTAGTAGTTTCACACAAGAGAGAGCTTTAGAGTACAACAGGTACTGTCTTTGAGCTCGCTGGATTCGCCTACAGGCAGTGAATCCATTCCCAGTGACAGTAAGGAGGCTTCATATTAGCATAAGAAGTCCACATAAAATGACTGAGACACCTCTAAATGGTTTTATATGTAATCAGAATTATTAATGATGTAATTAAACAGGTATGTTTAATTGCAGTACTGCCCTCGGTTCTATATAAAATAGCTAATTATTTTACATTTTAGAAGCCTTACAACCCACACTTAACTGTATTATATATAAGGAATAAAACATGTGGACATTCTGCTCTGTCATCAACTATCTGGGGCTTTACACAAATCCTGAATCTTATTTGTCATTCAATAGATTTTCTGATTGGCGGAAAACCATCAAGTAATTCTTGGTATTATTCTACAAGCTAAATTACTGCAACATAGCATCGTGACTGTCTACCTTAAAATATTTTGAATGAATTATGAAACGAATATAAAATTTGGCTTTCATAAGACATGGAAAATTGTTCCATCTTGGAAGATGTTATAACAAACCATCTGACCAAATAATCCTCTATATCATACTTTGCCTCATTCAGTCAATGCTTAATAATAGTATGGCCCGAAGGTTTTTTCTGTTTCATCAAATCAATCATTATTCAAAACCACAAGACTTCAGCAGTGAGATGGTGTAATATACAGAACAAATATTTCAGTACAGACAGGAGTGCCAAAGTCTGACAAAATATCATGTAAAATGTTTCCTAAATTCATTCATTCATTTTCTGAACCGCTTAGTCCTAATTAGGGTCGCGGGGAGGCTGGCGCCCATCTCAGCCGACTCT
>JBCNYH010000007.1:15100443-15120817 GCA_039654325.1 Tandanus tandanus | reverse complement strand
AGCAATGGTTCTTTTACATGCCCCTCACCACAGACAGTGAGAGACATGGCCGGCATTTGATAACCCAGTTAGCTGCATGAAGGGTTAAACACAAATTATAACAGTAAATCAAATCTCAAATATAGATTTTATGTACATTAGGTTCAGACTGAATCACCCTGGACTGAAAATAAAGGGGCTGGACTCATGGTTTTTAGTCTCTGCCAGGCTTCTTGATGTGAGCAAAAACAGGTCAGAAATTACTGCAGAAGACCTTTAGCTGAACATAATATTAGCTGATAATAATAGCCAATAAGGTAAAGACATTATGTTTTTAATATCACCGAATAAAACTAGACATTTTGGGTCCTTTAAAATATTAAAAACTTTAGACGTTCTTACCTAAGCATGTTCTTCCTCCATTCATTCTTTTTCTCTTTCTAAGCATGTTGGTCCTTCATCCGTTCTTTTCTTTCTAAGCATGTTCTTTCTCCATTCGTTCTTCTCCTTTGTTCTTGGTTTTTTCAGTCATGGTGCAAGCATGGCAGATGACTGACTAGCTAGATTTTACGTCTTACCACTCTGAAAACATCCAGGTTCATCCATTCATTTATTAATTCATTAATTTGCCAAACCGCTTAATGCTACTAGGATCGCAGGGAGGCTGGAGCCTATCTCAGCCGACTCTAGGTGAAGGCAGGGTCCACCCTGAACAGCTCACTAGTCCACTGCAGGGCATCACACACACACACACACACACACACGAGTCACATACTACATACACCTATCCTGTTCTTAGATGTTGTATCCTGTTCAGATTTTACCTGAAAGTGAAAGGTATGATACAGTGTCGGTCCAGTTCAAATATAAAAAAAAACAGGTGAATTTCAGGGCTTGGGTAATCCTGTTCTTCATTATGTTTTGATCAGGTTGGGGGGGGCTCTCCATCAGAGATAGGGTGAGAAGCTCAGCCATCCAGGAGGAGCTTGGAGTTGAACCGCGGAAGTGGAAGTGTACCATGGCACGAACAAAGGAGATTTCTGAGGACCACTGAAAAAGGGTTGTTGATGCTCATCAGGCTGGAGAAGGTTACAAAACCATCTCTAAAGGGTTTGGACTCCACCAATCCACAGTAAGACAGACTGTGTACAAATGGAGGAAATTTAAGACCATTGTTACCCTCCCCAGGAGGGGTCAACTAAAATCACTCCAAGAGCAAGTCGTGTAATAGTCAGCAAGGTCACAAGGGACCCAAAGGTAACTTCTAAGCAACTGAAGGCAAATACCTCACATTGGCTAATGTTAATGTTCACAGGGATGGAACTTCACGCTTGCCCGCTCACCCTTGGTGATGAAAAATGTTTAGGATGTTTAGAAATATGATCAGCGGTTTCTATAATTAGTCGTCCTCTCTGCGAATCGGCAAAAAATATGGGGCGAGAATTTAAGTATCAGTTCGTCTGAGCAAAAATGCCGTAAGCGAAATTAGTATTTAGTATATAGATACGGGCAACTTGTCAAGTCGAATAACGAGCGCTCTTATTCGTTGTCAGTGAGTGAACCTGACATTTGAGCAATCACTTTGCTCGTTACTTTGTTCCGCGAAGGACTGGCTTTCTTCCATATTGCTGCGGATAAACTCAATAAATAATGTGGAAGTACATTCAATGTGCCAAACACCCAGCTCCAAAACGTGGAACGTAAACCTAAGTTTTTATATATCTAATAATTTAAGAGAGTAATAATTCATGTAAGTTCTTATTTCTTACGAACCCAAATTACTACTAGACTATATATCCATGAATGCAGGTCGTGCTCTAGCATATAGCCCCCCACCTTCCTCCCCATTTGCCCGCTTACAGTTTACTACTATACAGCTACTCAAAATACCTGACAGTGGGGGGTTTAGCATAACTGAAAGTATAAATATGTTTCATACTTGTCTGATTTATTAATTGCATATCATGGTAATGTATATAAAATGGAACCTTCATGGTTTATTACTATTGTGATATGGACTCGGACGAATGGTCAGACTGTGAGCTGATTGAAGAGTCTGTTGCAGTTTTTGTCAAAGACGTGTATTCTGTTGAAAAGTCAACTGCATCTTGTATAATAAAAACTTGATTCCAAACCATATTTTCTGTTTAAATTTTTTTGGGGGGATTTCAATAATATTATTGGCCACTAGAATATGAAAATCACTAGTCCTGCTGGCCAGTAAATATGGTAAAGGACTAGTATTTCTGTTTACCTTACTGGACCTGCTGGCTAATAGCATATTTATTTGAAATTCCATCCCTGTATTCATAGCAGGGTTGCAAGGAGAAAGCCACTGCTCTCCAAAAAGGTTACTGCTCATTTGCAGTTTGATAAAAATCACATTGACAAACCACATGGCTTTTGGAAAAAATGTCTTGTGGACGGATGACACAAAATAGAACTTTTTTGGTTCGAATTAGAAGTGTTATGTTTGGTGAAAGGAAAACACTGTGAAACATGATGGGGGAAGTATCATGGTTTGTGCCTTGTTTTGCTGCATCTGGGCCAGGATGGCTTGCCTTCATTGATGGAACAATAAATTCTGAATTATATCAGCAAATACTAAAGGAAAATGTCAGGACATCTGTCCATGAACTGAATCTCAAAAAAAAGTGGGTCATGCAGCAAGACACAAGTCGTTTTACAAAAGAATAGTAAAGAAGAATAAAGTTAATATTTTGGCATGGCCAAGTCAAAGTCCTGACCTTAATCCAATTGAGATGTTGGGGAAGGACCTGAAACAAGAGTTCACATACTTTTGCCACACACATATGTAATATTCTATCTTTTTCCTCGATAAATAAATGACCAAGTAAAATATTTTTGTCTCATTTATTTAACTGGATTCTCTTAATCTACTTAGGATGGGTGTGAAAATCTGATTATATTTTAAGTAATATTTATGCAGAAATGTATAAAATTCTTAAGGGTTCACAAACTTTCAAGCACCACTGTATATGTTACTTTTCTAAACTCATCCTCACAACATTTGAGATCCTGAGTTCCCTTATGCCCCAGATTTACTTTTTCAGTAAGACTGTTGTCAAGAACAAAAAAAGGCTTTGGTAGCACTGCTTGTTTGACGTACATTACATGACGCATGACTCATAATCCAACAAGCAGTGCTACCAAAGCCTTTTTTTGTTCTTGACAACACCTGTCTTACAGTCTTACTTAACGTTTTATCAAGCACTTTTAAGCTGTCACATGAAACATGTTTAACACGTTGCAGGCTGGAACCAGGGCTCAAAGCTGACAACTGCAGCAGCAACTAAAGATGCAGATTATAATATAATTCATTCAGATTCATTATAATAATTTCGTTTATACAATTCAGTTCACCATAATCCAGATCTGGGTTATCTGGCCAGTCATCGAAGATTGTGGTAAAAATGATTCTGAAATCTGTCACATGTTCATTTTTGTGCCTCCCTACACCCCTTTTTTACCTAATTGTTTTCCTTTGTTTTCCATCAAAAGGGCTTAACTGCAGATTCCAATTTTCTTTGAACAGCTATAATTGACAGCATACACAAACAAAAAACAATATTGTTTTAAAATTTTCATGATAAAAGAAATGATTGCACTTTGTCAGTACTAATAATAATATTGAATGAGGCCGAGTATGATATGCAGGGCTTTCAAATTGTTTTTGAGTAGCAGGAGAATCACTAAAAGTAGCACGAACCTCTGTCGTCCTGATGTCATGATGAAATGACACAAAACAATGCAATGACACTTCATTGGCTGTGTGTGTGTGAATTATCCTTATTTAGGTATTGTATTGTACTGAACCTGCCCTTAAAATGTAAATAAAACAAATCTAAGTGCTTTCTTTTATGATTTTTTTTTTATTTATTTTTTTTACACTTTTTCCTCTGTATATTTTAGGTGTAACCTCCATTTGATTGTTTTGAGTCCAGTGGGTCTGGTTGAATTAGTTGTGTATTCCAGCATGAGTTTCTCATGCCTGGTCTGAGCTCAACTTTCGCTTGTTGGACAGCCGTTATTTCAGCCTGCACTATTGGTTTGAAGTTAAAACGCGGACATGTGTTTGAGATAGTGGAGCGTAGAGCTGTGCGTAAAAATCTGCACCTTCCTCCGTGATCATTCCATGTCAGATCAGTGCGGACTTTAATAATTAAGTCTGGGGATGTATTAATCATTTTGGATGCTCCTAGCAGACTAGATCAGCTTTACAACTCACGCTGATAAGTGAAAATCCTGTATTATATCAGCCGAGAGATTATGTGAGAAATTCAAGTTGAATTAGTGATTCCGAAAAAGTAAATAAAAAATACAGTGAACAGATCTGAAGCTCTGTCTGTTGTGAAAAGCAGCTTGAGCAGTAAGTACACTGACACCAGAACGACCAAGTGATCAAATATATTTTTATAATATAATGCGTATGCGAGATGGCAGGAGTCACGCTGTGTGTAGGTAATATGCAGATGTTTTTCTTTTGAAAATTAAATGACGGCACGGAGGACTTGAGTAGACGGAAATCCCATCGGCCGCCAGTTTCATTTGAAAGCCCTGAACTGAACAAGTATTTGGTTGAGGGCATGGTATCCCTCAGAGACCGAACAATTCACCATCTCAAAAAAAGCGGAATAATATAAGTGTTTTATTATTCATTCAAAATATTTTAAAAGTAGACAGTCACATTACTATGTTACACATCATATTACTATGTGTAACAGTGCAAAAATTCATTCATCCCATAGCAATGGTGCAATACCAAGATTTAATGGCTTTCCACCAATCAGAATGGAGCAATCCACATGTTTTATTTATTCAATACATACGTGACCATTATGATTATTAGTAGTAGTATCGCAGCAGCAGTAGTAGAAATATTTCCAATATTATTAGTAATGCAACTACTACAACTAATAATAATTAATATTACAATAATAGCTATTGGGTATCCAAAGCATAGACACAGACACACATGGTCACATATGTATCGAATAAATAAAACATGTGGATTGTAATGCTTAGTGAAAAATTACTGAGCTACAGAAACTAATACATTTCTACCAGTTCTTGTTTTGAAGGTAAAACATGTTTTCTTGACCACAGACCAAAATGAATTTCAGATGATATATATATTTTTTTTCCAAGTTCAATTTTAATGCAACATTTGTTACTTTTCTGGTGATGAAGACATGAATTTACAGTTATGATTCAATGCAAAATAGTAAAATAATTAACCTGTACACACTATTAATGGATAGTTGGATTTATCATCATAGAACATAACCCTTTAAATGTATTTCAGAATCAAATGATAAAACAAAGAAAACCATAGAAGGTAGAATAAGAAGTGAGGAAATCCAGTGCAAGGTGGGAGCAAGACATGGAATTTCCAAAAAGTAGCAGAAGTGTCAGAAGACGACCAAGGACTGTAATATATATACACATCTTTATACATATACAAGTTCACATCTGTGTTACATACAAGATCTTTTGTTGTATACATGTATATTACAAGCAAAACAAATGATTCTGAAAAAAATGATGCACATGAAATTGGCATGAAGTACATAAGTTGGTGCCACTTTGTTTCAGAACAACTAAAAAATGAAAGTTATTTATTTTAAACAAAATGTATTTTGTCTGATAACTTTTAAAGGTTTATGGAATAAACAATTAGAGAGCCTAAATGCATAACAACAACATAAACAGTAGAACTCTGGACACTTTTTTTGAAGTCAGCGGGGTTGATAATTTACTGGATAGATTTACATAGAGCCAGTGGGGATGTTTGAGAAGAGCTTATTTTGTATGAGTGAGACTATTAGAACAAATGAAATCAAAAACTGCTGCCTCTACTGTACATTTGCAAACTGAAAATTTGAAGATTTTTATACCTGAAACTATAATATTTTTTTCTGGGTGATGGATGAAAGATTTTCTAAAAGTTCCAGTAGCCCTTTCAGCTGGCAAAACTTTGATTATAAACTGACCGTAAGACCAATAGAACAAGTTAAGGTAGGAAAAGTTTATCAAATAAGTACACAGAAAGCCCACTGTGCAGTTAAAGAACCTGTACCCCAAGAACAAAAACGTGACATACAGCCGGACACTTTCAGATCATGAGGAAAACTTCTCTTCACACTAACACAGACATCCCTCTTATGGTCTGTAATGCACAGACTCTTGACGAGGGACTACCTCAAAGTAGTTGCCTTGAATGACCGGACACCCTGCATCATATTTGTTTCCATAGTCATCTTTCACATTTTCAGTGAAGAAATGGGGTGGCTCTTTCTCTTGCTGGGTACAGCCAATTAGTGGGTCTACAAGGGAAGCATTATTGCAAACCTGCTAAAAGGAAAACTGAAATATGAATTGGTTTTCTATGGCTCAGACTCACCTCTGATTCATGACAAAAAAACATGACGACATGCCAGACAAACATTTTTTCCCTCTAAATGCTACATGCTGCAATCTATTTCAGTTATATTAGGGCCTTGAATTAAACAAAAGAAGGGCAAAATGGAGCACAGTTTATATTTAATGGGTAACAGCAACTGTGGGCTATAAGCAGAAAAAATCAAAATGTGACGCATAGCCAGAATGAGATCCTAAAAATCGAGACGGAATATTCTTATACCTAACAACAGCAGGGGTATTCAACATAAAATCAATCTTGAAAACAACTAGAAAAATGACGCATTATCATAAGACCAGAAAGAACACGAGAGATCTCTAAATTTGTTGGTATGAAATTAGAAATACTGATTTAAAGATGTCACTTCATACAGATGGCTACCCAAGTGTATGAAGTGACCATTATAAACAACTGTTGTCCAGTCATCCCCACATAACACTCTATGAAACAGAGCTACTGAATACCGGATCACGGTGTTGCTTGTAATCTTTTAAGGTAAAATTTAAATCAGCAGATTGGCCTGAAACAAACAAACAAAACCCACCTTTTTTTTTTCCCCCCAATTTTCCAACTTTCTCTTCACTGTAGTTCTAAACTCCTTCATAGTAACCCATACAAAGTATATATTTTAAGATTCAGTATTTAGTATATAAAATAAAAATAAAACAGTTCCAAATATGCAGAACATTGTTCTAAAAAAATGCCATATGATTGATTACAACACACATGAGAAAAGGCTGGTGGTGGCACCACCTTATGTGCTTATCTGCTTCATGCCCCAATTCCAAGACTGTCCTGAGTTTTAGAGTAAAGAATTTAACTATCTAACTTAACAGTATGTTGACAAGATCACATGAAAGCACAAAGCCTCAGATAAACAGAAACTGCAGGTTTACCTGTTGGGTTAATGTTTGTTTTAAGTATATATATATATATATATATATATATATAAAAACTAGTTTGAATGTGTGTGACGAATGTGTGGTGGTGCATACCATGATAATAATGTGTTCAATTACATAATACATTTGTGTCATAACTCCTGCCATTCAACCTGCAAATGGGAACCTGATCATATGTGCATGCAATTTATTATTAATATTATTATCATCATCATCATTTTTAATAATAAGTTATTTATTAATTAACAGTTAAGTATATTATTAAACCTTACAAGAAATGTAACAAGAAAGTGTTTCAATGAAACAGGAACAAGTCTTTTCTGTACAGTAGTGTAATATTACTACATGTCTTTAACTACATCTTACCTGTATGAGTAACAAGGACTTGGATAAACACTATTTTTGTTAATTACCCATTAATGAGAGAAAATGCGCACTCAGTCCACTTTATCTCAGTCTAAATGAACAGCTCTGTGAAGTTGGCCCCGGGTTTGTGAGAGTTACGTTCGTTTACTGGTTTGTGCTGTTGAAATGATTTTGCTATCATGATGTTATGAAGTTATTAACCTTTTATTCCTTACGCGTGTGAACTCATCAGCCCCCTCACCACGTCCAAATCTCACCAAAGCGGTCTCAATCATTTGTGCTACATTTCAAAAGTCTACACAATTTCAATCAAACAGAATCATCTTTCTTTTTTTTTTTTCACAAAGGAGCAAACATTAATATCTTCTGTAATGAAGCCTCTTAGTTTTATTTACATGTAGCAAAAAAACATCCTTGTATGTACTAAACTTAATGAATACTTGAATAACCTCATTCTATAAATGATATATTATTTTAAAGCTTTGATCATTTTTTATCATTTCACTATACACCTACATTGATAACCTCTTGTCAGAGCTTTTGGGGCGCTGTTACCCATCTCCACCACCAGATGTCGCCATATTGCATGTCACCTCTGTATTGTCTTCCATCCACTCTAATCCCCATTAGTTACCATTGTGATCACCTGGTCCTTGTTATGTCTGTGTATTTAAGTGCCCTGCCCATGATCTGTCTTTGCTGTGTTCTCAAGCCTCTATGTGTGAACTGCCCTGAGTTTCTCTCTGGATTGGTTTGTGTTTTAGTTTCTGATTTTCAGTGTTTTTGCCTTCCAGCCTTTTTGTTTCTTACAGTGGAAATGTTTTTGTTCCTATGATTTTCTCTGTTTTTGTCTAGTTTGAGCCTTCCTTTTACTACTGGACTCAAAGGACTTTTCTTTGTTAAGTCACTCTGTGACTGTTTTTGTTTCCTGAGAGTTTTTTGTACCTGGACCTTTTTGCTGAGGCTGCCAAGCTTGTTGCCTTTTTCTGCCACTGCTAAATAAAGACCTGGGGTTACTCTACCCCTTGCTTTGTGTCAGTGCCTCTGCAACTGTGTCCTTCTCCATAGCCCAGTGGGGAGCTACTCGGTTCAGTGTGCTGGAGACCTGGGTTCAAGTCCCACCTCAGGCAACCGCCCTTGACACCTCTACTTTATAACCTCGTAGTTTGTCTATGTTTCTGTATTTTACGGAGCCCGTAAGGGGACACAGAAGAAAGACAAAATATTGGTTTCTCGTGGGCACGAGAGAGTATAAGCTGTGTACATAAATATGTGAGCTTTCAGTTAAATAACGGAGCTGTATTTTAACCTTGGACTCGCCTATAAAGAGCACAGTTATGTGATCAGGTGACTGATCAAGGCTGGTGTATCCCCTGCACCGAAACCCACCACTCCAAAACCCGCATGATGTAACATAACGGTGCCACCGGGCAAGCAAGGCTGCGGTGAGCCCAAGGTTAGAATACAGCTCAATTAAGTCATGTATTTCCATTTATAAGCATAGTTTATACTTTATTGTGCGCACCAGAGCTTGTCGTGAGATCAATATATATATTTATTTAAGTAATATAATATTTATTTTTTCTTCTGTGTCCCCTTACAGGCTGCATATTTCTGGACAGCCTCTGACAGGTGGGTTTTTTCCTTATGCTGGAGGGTCATTGGGTTCTGAAGTCAACTTGTGGGCCTGACCTGCCGGACGCGGGTCACTTGGAAGGTGTGCTTTAAAATCATAATGGCAAAATCATTCCCTTCAACCAGCACAAATGACTGAGGCCATGTTGGTGAGATTTGGACGCGGTGGGGCGCTGATGACGTCACAGTCACCAGGTCACTCCTCACACTCCTGCCGTGTCCCTATCAGCCCTTACAGGTGCACTTCAACTACGCTGTATTGGGTTTCAGTCATTAAAGCCAGCTAGTCAACACCGTAAAACAATCACATAACCCATGCAAATACTTGAAGTGTCCTGTTTATTTTTTCCCAATGAATGTAAAAACAGACTTATCTTTCTTACCGGTATCACTCCATTATCACTTCCTTGTTTTCCTTAAAGCGGGATGCTCCATATCTGCTCAAATGTGTGTAGTGTGTTCCGGTTGTTTTTTTCTGTCCTAGCTTAGTTAGTTGTTTAGGCTGCAATTTTGTTATTGACTATGTTGATATTAAGCAGCACTAATTTAAGTATCGTTATGGAAGGATGATGTTCATTATTAAGAGCAATAGGTTGGTTTAAACTGGTTCTGTCGTGATTGACAGTGTGTTAGAACACCCCCGGGACTTGTTTATGTTGGTTTAGTCCAATTTCCAGGGCGCGTTCAAGAGCGACTTAAGCAGCGTTCTTTCATTCAGTAGGAGGCTGGCCGAGAGAGCAGAGGCTCGTGAGAGCTCTTAGCCTAAAGGTTGAGGCTTGAGTGTAAGACAATTTTAAAGGCGGTAATACGATATGTTTTGACTCTTAGGTCATGTTTGTTTTCGGTATTGAAAAGTGATGTTCTCTTTTTTGTGTTTTTTTTTTTTTACTTAATATTACGGCCTTTTGGGCTTATTTGGGTGAATAAATAGAACCCTTTATCCAATCTGTGTCTCCCTGAGTGTTTACCATCTGACTCAAACCTCTTCGCCACGACTACCCGATCACATTTGGTGGCAGTGGTGGGTGTTACCGCCTTTAAAATTGTCTTACACTCAAGACTCAACTTTTAGGCTGAGAGCTCTCACGAGCCTCTTCTCTCTCGGCCAGCCTCCTACTGAACGCTGAATAAAACGTGGATAGCTTTAGAATCATACCAGCTAAATCAATTCTTTCAACAGACCACTTTGGTGAGTCGTGGTGGGAGGGCTGCTTAGTGACGTCACAGGCCAGAAAATGCTAAAAATATTTACGGCAAAAACGAATGGCAGTGCTATTTTGAAAGGGCAACTTCCCAGAGATTCCTTATAATAAAGCAGAGCTAACCAGCACGAGGCAGCAGGCACACTATATTCATTAATAAGATGTGGACGTGAGGGAGGGGATGAAGGGTGGTGACTTCACGCGTGTAGTTTAAACAAAACTGTCATAGGCTGCAATAATTTCTATCCGCACAAACTGAGACCATTTCGGTGTGATTGGGACGCGGTGAGGGGGCTGGTGACGTCACACGCATAAGAAATAACACTAATAACTTTGACAGCAAGATCATCTCTTTCAACAGCACAAAGGTAACACACACGATGGTTTGTGGTGTTGAAAGAGATGATTTTGCTGTCATGATTTCAAAGTTGTTAAGGTTAGGGTGCGAGTGTGACGTCACAGGCCAGTGACAATACTTTAAACACCTTAATAGAACAAACGAAAGAAACTTCACAGAGCTTAAATGAACACATGAATTGGTGAGCTAATGCTCATACTGCCGGGTTTTTAATATATAAAATATATATACACATACAAAAATACTGGAAAACTTTACTTAAATAAATAAATAATAGTCCTCACCTGCCTGAAGTACGAACAATGTATAAATAATGTATTCTAATCTCTTCATCGTGTCCTTGTAATGCCGAAAAACGCCAAGCAAACCTAACACTTTCACACCACAAGAAGAAATCGTGTAAGTGCGTGTAAATTTAACTTCCCGTTTCCCACAAGCTCCGCCCATGACATCGTGGATTGGTGGATAACAGAAGACCCAGCCTTTCCTATTTGCCACTCCAAGACACGCCTTCTTTTCAAACAGCCAATGAGAATTTTAATGCTAATAGGCAGGTTCAGTCTGTTACTTCATTGCATTGGAAAAGAGTAATGGTCTTGAATTCGTGGCTTCAAAGGGATCTGAGCATGCTCGGTAGAGTTCTTTTGGCTAAAGCAGAGGGACTCATTTTGTTTCTGTCTCTCACTCTTTATTAAAGACAAATGTATTAATGACATTAATAAACTATTTCTGAACTTTATTTGGAATAACAAACCACACAAACTCAAAAAGGAGGTGATCTCTGGTCCCAAAGCTCAAGGTGGTTTAGATTTGTTTGATTTCAGAGAAGGTATAAACAAATTTAGAGTAAACTGGATCAAGAGATGTCTTTCCCAACCTAACTCACTCTGGGTTTTTTTTATCCCAAATAATATATTTAACAATATAGGTGGTCTTTCTTTTGCTTTAAAATGTAATTACTGCCCTTCCAAACTTCCAGTTATGTTATCTAAATTTCATCAACAATGTCTTCTCGCCTGGAAACTGTTTCTCTCACAGTTCTTCGCCTCATAAAGTGCTTATCTGGAACAATGAAGGTATAACTGTCAAACATAAATCACTGTTTTTGCCCAAGATGGTTTAATAATGACATTCTACATGTTCTATCCTTATTTGATGAATCTGGCAATAATTTAACGTATGAACATTTTCTGACTCACTTTGTTTTACCTGTTCCTGGTAGAGAATTTAACCTTCTGATGAGAGCTATTCCTCCAGGTTTAACTGCACTTATCAGGAGTCACTTATCCTTCGGTGTGCATCAGCTGAGGCAGCCTGAAGTGCTTCTCGATGGTGTTGATATAACTGAAAGAAAATATAATAATTTATTCGCAAAGTACTTCAATCTTAAAACAGGCTCTCTTTACCCCTCGGGGAAAGTTTTTCTGGAGAAGTTTTATTCAGGAGGTTGTTTGGTGTAAAGCCTGGCTTTTACCTAACAAATACTATTTCTCCAACAAAGTTAAAGAAGTTCACGTCAAAATTCTTCATAATATTTACCCTGTTAATTCTTCATTGTCCAAATACATGGACTTAGAGAACAAATGCTCATTCTGTGGGGCGGAACACGAAACTGTGGTTCATTTATTTTTTGAATGTCCGAAAACTACATTTTTTACTCAATTGAAATGTCATATCTGTGAGCAACTTAAACTCTCTTACTTATTTACTTTAAAGGATGCGATATTCTACTATGCAAATTCAGAAAACAAAGATTTAGAACATATTGTGAATTTTTTGATTTTACATGCAAAATATTTCTTGCATAAACAAAAGTATTTGAAGCAGCAACCTTTGGTTCCACTTATTGTATTTGATATAAACTCACTCTTTAGAGCCCTTAGGCTGGATAAGCAAAATAAGAAGAACGAAAGACTGATTACTCTGTTCACAAACATCTTTAATGAGGCTGAATTGATATTTCCTCAGCTTGTGACTTAAAGGAAACTCTTATCCTCTCGTGTATTTTTCTTTTTTTTTTTTTTTCTTTTATTAAGGGGTCATTCTTATGTTTTTGGAAGTATCATCTTGCTGTACCCTCTGTACTATTGTCTCTTCTCTGTTTGTAATGTCTATGTAATTGTGTTGATAAAATGTTAAAAAAAAAAAAAAAAAAAAAGCAGGTTCAGTCAGTGATTTATGGGACTGACTAGCTGACTCCAAAAGACTGTAGACTTCCATTCAAAAATCATCCGTCTCTATCATTCACAAGTCATTTTGAGTTAATTGTCCAAATTTTCTCATTCCTATTTATTTTGTGCTGCTCTCTCTAAAAACAAAATCCGCAATTCCGCAATATCCACAATATTTGGGGTGTGTCTGGTTTGATTGACATCCCTGCACTGGAGTGAGTGACATCAGGTGTGTGCACGGAGCTAACAGTGTCATCACCAGTTAACTGGAGTTTTTTCGGTAAGTAAATATTTGTTTTCTTGATGCTTTCCAATTTTAAAGCACAGGGTGTGTTAGAGAATTCTCCCCCTGGGGACTCCCTCGTCATCCTGGGAGACTTCAACGGCCATGTGGGCAACGACAGTATGACCTGGAAGGGTGTGATTGGTAGGTACGTCCTCCCAGATTTGAAGCCAAATTCTGTGATTGGTAGGTACGTCCTCCCAGATTTGAACCCAAATGGTGTTTCGTTGTTGGACTTCTGTGCTCGTCACGGTTTGTCCATCACGAACACCATGTTTGAACATAAGGGTGTCCATAAGCGCACTTTGCACCAGGACACCCTAGGCTGCAGTTCAATGATCGACTTTGTAGTCATGTCATTGGACTTGCGGCCGCATGTTCTGGACACTCGGGAGCGGAGCTGTCAACCGATCACCGCCTGGTGGTGAGCTGGCTCCGATGGAGGGGGAGGCCACCCTCCAGACCTGGCAGGCCCAACCGTGTAGTTAGGGTCTGCTGGGAACGTTTGGAGGAGTCTCCTGTCAGAAGGGCCTTTAACTCTCACCTCCGGCAGAGCTACAACCACATCCCAAAGGAAGCAGGGGACATGGAATCCGAATGGGCCATGTTTCGTGCCTCCATTATTGAGGTGGCAGCCCATAGCTGTGGCTGGAAGGTCATTGGTGCCTGTCGTGGCGGTAACCCCCGAACCCGGTGGTGGACACCTGTGGTAAGGGGGGGCCGTCCAGCTGAAGAAGGAGGCCTATCAGGCCTTTTTGGCCTGTGGGACTCCCGAGGCAGCAGACAGGTACCGGCAGGCCAAACGTGCTGCAGCCCGGGCTGTCGCCGATGCAAAATCTCGGGTGTGGAAGGAGTTCGGTGAGGGCCTGGAAAAGGTTCTGGACCACCATCCGACGCCTCAGGAGAGGGAAGCAGTTCTTCACAAACACTGTTTACAGTGGAAGTGGGGAGCTGCTCACCTTGACTGGGGATGTTGTCAAGAGGTGGAAGGAATACTTCGAGGAGCTTCTCAATCCCACCAACATGCCCTCTGTGGAGGAGGAAGACCCTGGGGGTTCGTGTGGGGGTCTGCCCATCGCTGGGGCTGAGGTCGCCGAGGTAGTCAAAAAGCTCTTTGGTGGTCGCACTTCGGGGGTGGGTGAGATCTGCCCTGAATATCTCAGAGCTCTGGATGTTGTAGGACTATCTTGGTTGACACATCTCTGCAACATCACGTGGTCATTGGGGGCCGTACCTCTGGATTGGCAAACCGGGGTGGTAGTTCCCCTTTTTAAGAAGTGGGACCGGAGGGTGTGTTCCAACTATCGTGAAATCACACTCCTCAGCCTACCCGGGAAAGTCTATTCAGGAGTAGTGGAGAGGAGGATCCGACCGATAGTTGAACCTCGGATTCAGGAGGAACAATGTGGTTTTCATCCTGGCCGCAGCACTCTGGACCAGCTCTACACACTCTACAGGATCCTGGAGGGGGCATGGGAGTTTGCCCAGTCTGTCCAGCTTTGTGGATTTAGAGAAGGCTCTTTTTCTAGATTTAACAATCTTAATTCAAGAAATCATGTCAAGTGAAATTATCTGTCCATGCAGCAAGATAATTTCACTTGACATGATTTCTTGAATTAAGATTGTTAAATCTAGATATAAGATTATAGTGTAAAGTTGAACACTTAAAATAAGAAATTAAGTCTTAAAACAAGATAAATAATCTAACACTTCTCAATCTAAGTTTTTTTTTTTTTTTTATCTTGGTAAGAACCAAATAATTTGCAGTGTGCCTGAAGTGGAGGAGTTCAAGTATCTCAGGGTCTTGTTCACGAGTGAGGGAAGGATGGAACGGGAGATCGACAGGTGGATCGGTGCAGCCTCTGCTGTAAAGCAGGGCTTGCACTGGTTTGTTGTGGTGAAGAGGGAGCTGAGCCGAAAAGTAAAGCTCTCAATTCACCAGTCAATCTATGTTCCAACCCTCACCTATGGTCACGAGCTTTGGGTAGTGACCGAAAGAACAAGATCGTGGATACAGGTGGCTGAAATGAGCTTCCTTTGCAGGGTGGCGGGGCTCTCCCTTAGAGTGAGAAGCTCAGCAAGCCGGGAGGAGCTCGGAGTAGAACCGCTGCTCCTCCACGTTGAGAGGAGCCAGTTGAGGTTGGGCATCTGATTAGAACGCCTCCCTGATGTGGTGTTTCAGGCATGTCCAACCGGGAAGAGACCCCGGGGTCGACCCAGAACACGCTGGAGGGACTATGTCTCTCGGCTGGCCTGGGAACGCCTCAGGGTTCCCCCTGAAGAGCTGGAGAAAGTATTTGGGATGAAGGATGTCTGGACCTCACTGCTTAGGCTGCTGCCCCCACGACCAGACCCCAGATCAAGCGGAAGATGAGGTTGATGATGATGATGATATATAAAATTTTAAATTAAATATGTTTACAGTGCACTCTAGAAGCTGCTGCGTGTTTTTCTTGTTTAGTTTATTTGAATAATAGATGCTTGCCATAGCCTTAAATATTTCTATTGTTGTATAAAGCTAACATTATTTACAAGTTCAGGCCAAACCTCCATCAATGCTTTCTTGTATAAATACAATACTGTCCCATGCTGCTATTGTTCATGTAATTTCATATGAGATATGTACCATAAAAAGCCATTAAATATTGATGAACTGAATAACTTTGATAGCTGTGGATCAGGGTAAAGGTGAACTTAACTGTTTCAATTTAATTTTAAACAATAAAAACAGGTATTGAATCTCCAGTGCAACATTTTAATAAGTTTAAATTACGTATAAATTTGTTACGAAACAGTAAACAATAAAAAATAAACATACATAAAATACAGTGCCTGGTAAAGCAGTCTGTAGGTTTGTTGTACATCAATATAAAAAAAAAACTCTGTTGCAGCGGTCATCATTCATCATGAGTGCTTGTGTGTGAGAGAGTTTATATGTAGAACCCCAGCCGAACCAAATGGTTGGAGATATCAACACCAAGGTTTCTCCCCACGGACTCTGTGGCTCTCTGTCCCCCACACCGGACGAAGCTGTCCCTGACGATCCTGACCTCGAGTGGATTTAAAATACAGTGAAAGAGTGAGAAATACATTATACTGAAGGCTAAAGAGGAAAAGAAGCAGCACACAGACGAACACCACACAATTATCCAAAAATACATTATTCCCTCTGTTCAGTTAAGAAAGTTAGTCTTTTGTACTCCTTTATATTAAACAGCAATAGAAAACTAACTTGTAGTCATTTCAGTAGTATCCTGTGGATGTACCTGCCATTCCCAACACAAAGAGGTTACCGTTAACACAAACTTTTTGGGACAAAAAAACTCAACATTTGCAGAGCCAATTTTACAACACAGTGTTTTACCCTAACTCTGAGTGGTTAGCTCGTTAGCTTATAAACAGTTAGCTTATACCCATCCGTACACTAAGTTGGCTCCATAGGTGGTGTGGTTTGCTCACACATGGAAACTTCAGCTGTAATTACATTATGAAGTTACTTCTCATGTATGTAATATTTACTAATTGTGGACATATTTATGTATTTAGCTACTCAGATTAACACTTAGTAAGAAGGTATGGACACTAACTGTGTTAGCAGGTTAGCAACAGCAGCTCTTGCTTTGCTCCAGTAAAAGTGGGTATAGTGTTCTCAGGATCTCAGCAATATCCACCTATCGCTCCTCCCCTACTCCCAGCATGCTCTGCAGTCTCGTTAAAACACATTGCTCCTGGCTCCAAAAATCCATGATGGTGAGGGCCAGTTTTCAACTTCCGGATTGCCAAACAGCGGTTCAGAAACAGTTCACAAACCAATGGGTGATGGGATTTTGGCAAGATGGCAGAGGGAGCAGTGGCAATATAAACAGCTCCAAGTAGCAAATCATTGAAAACCAACAGTTTGCACTTAGAACCTACTCCTGAATCTTTATTTAATGTTCTACAGAACTTCTATAGCACTTCTTTACAACAGACTGTTTCTGTAGAAAAAGGTCTTCTAGCAATCCTGTTCTAAATTATTTTCTATAGAAAGAAAATATTTTATAGAAAGTTTCTATAAAGGCTATAAAGAAAAAAAATACTTGTTTTATATAATTTTCTATAGAAAGAAAATTATTAACATGTGAAATTCTATAGAAAATCTGTAAACATGTGGCATAGGAAATGTTCTATAAATGTATCTATAGGAATTTCTATAGAAAAAATTTAATGGTGAAAACTGGTTGTTTAGTTTCCTTTAGAAAATAATTTATATGGATTTATATAGAAATTCTGTAAACAGGAGACAAAGGAAATGTTCTGTATTTATATATATATATATATAGATAGATAGTTAATTGTGTTTCTATTATAAATACAAGATCAGATTAAATCCAACAGTCTGGGTTCCAAATCGTGTATAATGATTTAGCTGCTCAATGTCTCTTCCCCCTACTCGTGAGACGGGTATGGCTACAGCCTGGAGACTCCAGTCTCATGGCGTTCGTCTCATGGCGTGGGCATGTACAAACCAAGTCTACAGGGTCAAAAATCACTAAATGACGCTCTTAAAATGACGCCAATAAATCAAACCTAGAGGAGAAGACAACAAGACAGCATAGATGGCAGCATTACTGGTAAATTCCCAAAGAGGCCAGTTTTTTTTTTACTATTCATTTAAAAAAATAAAATGTTTGAACTGTTAAATTGACCAGTTTAACCATCTGGAGAGCTTGTAACGTTACATTTGAAACGTAAGGTGTCCCTTGGGTTAACACATACATCTTTATTTGAAGAAAAGTCAGCGTTTACTGTTTTTTAAAAGGTGATACCTAATGTTGGCTGCCTAGAGCAATGGTTTTCAAATTCTTTTTCAGCCAAGTGACCCTTATAATAAAGATTTGTTCAAAGAAAGAATTAACATAATTTTAAATGAGCATTTGTGCACACATAAATATCAACTAAAGTGCCCTCTTTATTGTTATTTTCAGGGCAAAATGCAGAGATAATATGCAAAATGTCTTTGTTTTAGTTCAAAACACAATGATCACAGAAGGAAATTACATTTTTAACATAAGTTTGCAAGAACTTTTAAAGAGAATGTGTGTCTCAGTATGTGGTGTTAAACTGGAATAAATTGGATGATGATTCTCAGTTCAAGAGAATGTATGGCGACAAAATAATTAGAAAAAGTGAAGGTAGCAGGTAATTGTTATTGAATGATGTATATTTGTGATGATGTATATGATGTATGAAGGAATGTTGTATAGTTGTATTGATTTTTTGATAAAGGTGCCGGTAATTATTTTTTTTTTCCCCTCCAAACTCCTTTGGAATGTAATGAAACATGATTTGAGATTTGAATGTAGACTGTGTATTTCCATAAGCGAAATAATTAAATAAAAATTAATATAACATGCAAATTTGTATTGTACCCCCATTTGAGAAACAGTGTACTAGAGCAATTAACAATAATAAAATAAAAAAAAAACCTAGATAAGTTTTTGATTGCAGACTGTTTGTTTTTCCTATATTTTTTCTTCAGGTCCACTTGAGCATTAAAAAAAAATAAAAAAATAAAAAAACAACACTGCAGGTGATGAGATGCACGGTGTGCTGTGCGCACTTTCACTGCCCCCTTTGCCCCACTGGCATGTACAAGCCTCGGTCAAAGGTCACCACTGCCACAAAGTAAGTCTTCCCATAATAACATCGCATATTAGCTTTATTTTACAAGGAAAGCTCACTGTGTTGGACATGATGTTTTTGTCTCTATAGAGATTTCTATGTAACCAAAGCCCTTTCTGCAGTAAAACAACAGTCAAAAGGAAGGATACAGAGAGGCATTTGAAAATTTGCCGACCAAGGTCTGTATTGGTGAGGACGTGTGTGTGTGTTTGTCAAAAACTATCAATGTGGGTGTGAGTATTTGTGTGAATGTTTTGAGTGTTTTTCCCAGGTGCATGTCAACTCTCTGGCACAGTTAGGTGTTTTTTCCACACTACGGACTTTTTATTTTTGGATTATTTTGGTTGTGTCCATGATCATGGGATACATTTTGGTAAGATGGTGTGATTTTTATGTTAGAAGTTTAAGCTCAGCTCCTGCAGTAAGTCTAAGTATATAGTCACTGTGCAGACACAAAAGTTCCATTAACAAAAGTTAAGGGTCAAAAATGTACCATACACATAAAAATAGACATACACATGTTTTTCACAGTGACATTACACAAAAATAGTAATGAATTAAAATCATTATTGCTGCAAATCATTTACATATCTCAGATTTTATTAATAATTCATTAATGAAACATTAATAATGATCTGCTTTGCATGCAATTTATTGAAAATAAATTTTTTTTTGTATATTTCACCTAAAAGCATCGGACATTATGTCCGACGACCAATTTCTGGCGGTTAAATACATGAAAATTTGTGAATATTTGATGTTCATGATTAGGACTGATATTAATTTAAAGGAATAATTATTGAAAGTAGAAAACCATATTAATTATAATTGTTTACTAGCTTAATTTTGAAAAGTACATTTTTGGCCTTGCCTGTTTACGTGTGCGTTGAATTAAAACCCTGCCAGAGGGTTAAACCTGACTGTTTCTCTGTCTTAGTGCATCAAATCAAGTGCGAGTCCATTGAATGCCAAAAGGACAGTGACTTTGCTGTTAGGAGTGGTTTAATGACATTTCAATGCCAACATGTCTGCTCTTTGGATTACTGTTCAGCAAATGCCGTCCAGACTGCACTCCATAAAGAAACATTAAGTGATATGGTTAAAAACAAGCGGTTTGGAGGAAACAAGCTCCCTATAGCGAGAAATCTAAACCACCTCTAGGTTTGAAACATAATGGGAAGTAATAATCTGTTGATATTTGCATCTGGTAATGTTCCCACCCATCTTACATAGCTTTGCGATACCTATGTACTGGAGGTGACCTTAAACTATGATGTTTCGCTTTCATACATGATTGGCTCTTCGGTGAACTCTGGGTCCAGCAATTTTCTAGATGGTCAGTAACAACATTGGTGGCACAGCAATATGATAT
>JBCNYH010000007.1:15053298-15064327 GCA_039654325.1 Tandanus tandanus | reverse complement strand
CCGAGCTGGGAATCGAACCCAGGACCTTCTTGCTGTGAGGCGGACGTGCTAACCACTACGCCACCGTGCCGCCCTATGGATAAACTTTATTTATTTTAATTTTTTTTAATGTTATGTCATTCCATTATGCTGTCAGAACTTTGCCTTGTTTGTGTTTTTTAAATTTTTTTGTATGACCACCAGATGTCGCCATTTCTCGGGTTGGGTTCTCAAATATGTTGTTGACTTCAGCTGGGTCTAGTTGCTTATTACAATCAGCTGTTCCCTATGTTTCTTACCATTTAAATAGGTGGTTTTGGGTCACTCCTTGTGGAGTTCTTGGTTTTGCCACCATGACAGTAAGGATGTTTCTCTGTGGAGTCCTGTCTGGTTTTTGTGTCCTGTAAAAGGGAACCTTTGTTTTTTTCTGATTTTGGACTGTTTGAGTTTTGTTTTTCTCTCTGTTTTCTGGCATTAAAACCCCTCAACCTTCCTCACGCCTCCTGCAAGTTTGTTCAACCCTGACTCACATGATATTCAGTTTTCTCTCAATCAGGAGACCTGGGTTCACTTCTCACGAGCGGTGAGAATCATGACATATGCTAAAAATTTTTTTGTTCTTCTGCTCTTGTTACCTTAATGGGGTACCTGATTGAGGTAGAAGCTTCTGTGCAAGTTCTGGACAAAACTTTGGCTTTAAACACCAGGACAAATATAAAGGTTATTCACTTTTTGATAAATTATGAAAAAAAACATAAAGGCAGTGCACGTGAGCTTTTATTGTTGTGAACATGAAGGGAGGAGTTGGAGTAGGAAAAGAGACAGAAATGGGGGCATACTGGAGAATATTGAATTGCAATGTCAAGCAATGATATTTACTATACATGATAAACAACATAGGCAAAAGTTATGACAAAGACTGGAGAAAATGAGTTTATAAATATATCACATTCCTGGACATCTCGTTAGTTTTTAATTAAGTGTGTCCACTATGAGTTATAAAAAAGTAAAAAAATAAAAAGTTACAAATGTGTGGAAGATCAGCTAAAAACAAACCAGCAAACACAGAGAAGGCAATACTCATGAAGGTAAGGTCCCATTCCTCTTTTAGCCCAATTAACAAACAACAACTTTCAGCTATATGAATATTTTAAGGACCTTCCCCCTGATAAAAAGACTACATACCTGCTATGTTGTGAGCTGGAGCAGGTTCATACACTACTAATTGATTCACAAGATGTTTTTCCCCGACTTTTATTCTAAATAATGACGTCATTGTTTATTCTCCATAAACAATGACGTGACTTCAACTCAAACTCCTCAAATCAATTTTATATTCTCTACTTTGCAGTATAACAACCCCCAACCTAAAATATAAATAACTGATTTTCAAAATGGTTCATTTTTATTTTTTAAAGAAAACTGATAATCACATGAATAATGATGAACAGATTAAGGTGTCAGGGTGGTATAGTGGCTATTATTAATATATTATTAATTGATTTTATTTTTCTTATATTCTTGTTCCGCAAGGAAAATTTAGCTCTGCCTTTAACCCATCCAAAGTGAACACACACACGTAAACAGTGAGCACACAAACAGGAGCAGTGGGCAGCCACATTGCGGTGCCTAGAGAGCAGCTAAGCGTCAGGTGCCTTGCTCAAGGGCACCTCAGCCATGAAGGTGGATGAAGGAGAGCAGTCCCCTGCCACCACACTCCCTTCCTGTCAGTCCGGGAATTGGTCCAGCGACCCCTTGGTCTCAAATCCGCTACTCTAACCATTAGGCCACTGTCTGCCTCACAGCAAGATAGGTTCGATTCCAGGTCTCGAATGTTTCCGTGTGGAGTTTGCATGTTCTCCCTGCACTTGTGTGGTTTTACTCTGGGTATTCCAGTCTCCTCCCAGAGTCCAAAGATATGCACATTAGGTTAATTGGCTGTTCAGAATTACCCGTAGTTCTGAGTGTGAATGGTTGAGTGTGTGTGTGTGTGTGTGTGTGGCCCTGCAATGATCTGTTGAGCTGTTCAGGGTGTACCCCACCTTTGCCCAGTGTTGACTGGGACAGGCTTCAACCCTAGTGGGATTAAGCGGTTCAGCAATTGAGTGAGTGAGATTAGTGCATAAATGCAGAGGTACAAGTAAATGTACATTTTGTTATGGCTGAGATATTTCAAAGAGGGAAACAGATTATATATTCTTTTTTTTGAGATGCACTGTATAATAAGCAGAAAACGTCAACACTGGCCATGTGAAAGTTTTTTCCAGGCCAAAACACACACACACACACACACACACACACACAAACACACACACACACACACACACTGGTAGAGCGTCACGTGACTTGCGGTTCCACTTTTTATCCTCAGCCTGCTGGCTGTGCGCGTCTCACACTGCGGTGCTGTTATCTAACATTAAAGTAACGTTTCGGTTGTCTGATGTCTGTATAAGCTTGTTTTATATATATTGGACTCAAAGCATCTGACTGAGGTTGTTTTATGCCGGTAGTAGCAGTACAATGGGACACATGAGTCTCTTCATGTGTTTAATGTGGATCCAGGTTGCACTCATGAATGCAGGTGAGAGATTTTCTTCTGTATCATTTAAATGTTTTTTTTCTCTTTCTCTTGTTTCCGGTCAGATGTACACAGTCTGTCAAAAGTGAACTCTAAACTGGGTTTGAGGGTAATCAGTGCTTTACTTTGGTATTTTATTGTAGGTTAGCTTTGATATAATAGTAAGCTATTTATATTACTCTCAGAAATCTAATCGAATCAGTTTATGAGTATGTTTTGCAGGGCTAAGAATGAAGAAGGGTGTTTGTTTAAAATAAAGAAAACAAATGTGACAATGAACTTTGTACCTTTGTATCTGGAGAACGGATGGCAAACTGTAAATGGTTAATGAATGATGAACAGAAGCCCATGAGTGCTCTGTCATGTGACCATTACCATTACCTATATTTAACAATTGAGAATATATTTTGACATATTTAACCCTATGTATTTTCCATCACACTGGGAACCCTGCATGTGTGTGTTTAGTGTATAGTCACATTTCATGGTTATACTTAAAACTCAAAGGTACCTGTACAACTAGATTGTTAGGTCAGACCTGTTGTCACCTCCTGATTGACTCTGTTGTTCACACAAGTTAAACCCTCAAATAGGGATGTAAATAAAAAAGTTATCAGGCTGGTTTAAACCAGTTTAAGTCACTAAATGTACTGTTGATGTTTCTGAGTTAATTAAAATTTAAAAGGAATAAACATTAACCAATCCTATTCCTCCTTTTCCATCCTGCATGCCCTCTGGCCTTTTTTGAATAAATGTAAATGCACGCAAGCCTAGTTTTGTATACGGGGATAGTGTGCAAGCTTCTTGTCTTTTTAATGTTTATTTCCTGTTTTAAATGTCTAAACATGTAAGGTATTATGAATACCAATAATATGTAAATGATTTGTTTAGAAACAAATGCATAACAAGTCTCTTTTTGAATGCAGTGTTATTAAACTTCAGGGTGACTCTCATAGCATCTATTTAGCAAGATTTAAAATTCATCACTGTTTAAACAGTGACCTCACTCAGAAACATCAAAAGATAAACCATTAGGAATGAAGCATGCTTGGAGAAGAAAAAATGTCAGAAGTTTAAGCCTACTTTTTTAAAATCAGTAGTTTGCGAAGCATCCTTATGTTTGACAAAGTTGCTATATTACACTTATTACAATTGGTTTCATTACCATATTAATTGTATTATACAGAACCTTTTATGCACTGCGTAGGTTCAATTATAGAATTGACTCAAAGACGATCCTACATAGATTATGACACTTTTTCTTGTTCTTTAAAGTGATCATACAGTATGTACTAGATTCCGCACACAACATAGCATTAACACACATCCAATTAGTGCAAATTGCAAATCACAAATCGGAAGAGGTCTTAAAGACCAACTGAAAAGCTCATGATAATAACACTATAACAAGCTTTCATACTATCACTGAATCTTATTCCTAACTCTGTGTGTAATTATCAGATTATAAGATACAGCCTATCACATAATATTGAAATAGCGATTTCTTGTCACATGAGCGGGCGGCACGGTGGCATAGTGGTTAGCACGTCCGCCTCACAGCAAGAATGTCCTGGGTTCAAGTCCGGGGCTCGGGGCATTTCTGTGCCGTCCCCTGGATGTGAGTGTTAATGGTTGTGTGTGTGTATGTGTTGGCCCTGCGATGGTCTGGTGAGCTGTTCAGGGTGTACTCCACCTTCGCCCAGTGTTGGCTGAGTTAGGCTCCAGCCTCCCTGTGACCCTAATAGGATTAATTGGTTCGGCAATTGAGTGATCGTGTGTCATATTAGCAGTTGTTGTCATTTGGTGCAAGAAAAAGCTGGCTGTTAATTTCACTTATCAATATAGTGAGTGAACATGATAAAGGAATCTTGGCCTACAACTTAAAGTCAGTTTACCACAGCAACGAAAATAAAACAGACACTGATTTGACTGATTCCTGAAGTATTGAGAGCTTACTTGGTAGCGATCATAATACTATGGAAGACAATGTTCTAGACTGAATACTTCCTTCTTTGTTAGATATCGCCTCCTTAACGCATATAGCTGCTATTCCACTATCATGCTGGGGCAAGTCAGGTATCGCAAGGCTACTGAAAGTTTGTAGTCTGGGTCTCTAATCTTCAAGGTGGAAACCTGTTTGCTTTTCTATTATCATGCTGTAACCTAGCCTAGTCCCGGGACAGAAAGAAATCCATCAAGGCACTACATGGTTTAACAAACTGAAATGTGTAACACCATTTACATGAAATATTCATCACAGGAACCAAGAATGTGTACTTAGCAAACTATTTACTTAAAGTGTTCATCACAGTAAACAAGGTGTTCAACTATTTTCATGACGTGTCTGTCACAACAAACAAAAACAAGAAGATCCCACATATAACACAAAAGCAAGTCTATGCTAACCACAGGATTATGGACTTATCATTTTTGCTGTTTAGCTAAACAATAAATTAATGTTTAATAAAAACCTCACAGACTGAAATAGACTAAACCCTCCATTAGTTTGTCAATCTCTCCACCCTGTTCTCATTGCTTCTGAGGCAGGAGGGTGTTTCCAGTTTGTGACGTAGTAGAATCACATGATCATTTCTGTTTTGTTTCAAGAGTACAAAGCCTGCACAGTCTGAACAGCCAGTACTGTGCTCATTATCTTGTGGCTTAATTAGTAATCAGTTGTATTTTAATGACCGTACAATTTTTATGTTTAATAAAAAATCTTATACATATATTTTAGGTAAAAAGTCCAAATTTTAATAATGTTTTACAATTGGTCCTTAAACAGCTTGTTAGCTAATTGTAAAGTTTGAACCCTGTTAATGCATTTTTTTTTTTTATATAGTTTTTGGACAATTAAAAAATTATATATCTTAACCAGCATTGCAGTCAGTGATGTGTTACATGATTTATGATAATAAAAAATAGGTTTGATTCAGGTATAGTCTGACTTCAGGTAGGACAGTTAAATTCGATTTGTGTGACATCATACAAGTGGGGGTGGCCGGCATAAAAAACAAGCTGACCCTAAACATTTTGCTGAGAGAGAGAGAAGCTGGAGACTGAGTAAACTGTCTATCTGAATTAGTCTGTAGGCCAAAGCAGAGAACCCCAGACAAAAGAGATGCGATGATGTGCTAGTACAGTCCACAATTGCCGTTAAAAAACAAACAAGCAAACAAAAAAACCAAACAAACAAACATCAAACAAAATTTTGTTTCAGGTTTAAGAGGAATAATTTGGTTTAAAATTTATGTGGAGAAGCTTACACACACACACACACACACACACACACACACACACACACATTTACATTTACATTTTCATTTACAGCATTTAGCATACACTCTTATCCAGAGTGATTCTACTTTTTTATACTGGTTCACTAGGACATAGACTAAGTATACCATCAGTCAAAACTCAGTGGGTAGGTGTTGTTTGGGTTTTGTTTTTTTCGACTGCGGACAGGCTAGTCCAGTGCCCGTGCCCTCTTATACCACAGATGTTGCTCAAAAATCTCAATGTACTTTTCTGAATTATTTCTGCACCATAGAAATGTACATTTCAAGGGCCCCGACATAACCTCATATCATGACAGACTCTGGCTTTTGGATTTGTTGCTGATAGCATTCTTGATTTTTCTCTTTGAACCAGAACACATGGTGTAATTTACTTCCAAAAAAGACTTGTAGGGTGACACGGTGGCACAGTGGTTAGCATGTCTGCCTCACAGAAAGAAGGTCCTGGGTTCGATTCCAGGGCTTGGGGCTTGATATACTGTATTAATCTCGCAAGGGAAATTTGGCTTCTGCATTTAACCTATCCACAAACACACACACTGAGCACACACACACACACACACACACACACACACACACTACAGCGTGTGGAGAGAGGTTGGGGGTTAGGTGCCTTGCTCAAGGGCACTTCAGCCATGAAGGAGGAGGAAGGGAAGGTGCTGCTCACTCCCCATGAATGAATGAACGAGAAAGACTTGGAGTACTGATTTGTCTGACCACAGTACACGTTTCCTTCTTCTTTACATACAGAGCCTCTTTGTAGGAAAACCCTGCGATTTATATCCAGCAGCTCCAAGACAGATGTACGAGAAGGTCTACACTCCAGTGTTAAACTGAACTGCACAGTTCGCTTACACATCAGCAACAACAGTGAGCCTGAATGTAAGGCCCATCTGCAGTGGAGCAAAGATGGAGAACCTCTTTCAAACCTTGGTTCCTTCACCCAGAACACCTCCCAGTGGTGGGTGCCACAAGCTTCAGAAATTTATAGAAAATACTTTAAACGAGTAAAATACTTTATGCGAGTGTTTAATACAAGCTGTTATGAAATGCACTCATGAATGGAATAAATGCAAGATGCATCTTGAAGATGACCTTTTTTGTGACCTTTACAGGTTCACAGATGAAGAGCAGCTGATGGTGAGCAGTGTTTTGACTGTACACTTTAAAGAAGACTCGGATTTTGGCCTGTACTCATGTGAATTATGGAATCGTACAACCACCTTCAGGCTTCAAAGAACCAGTAAGACCCCTATACTTGTTCATATAAAAAAAGGACCAAGATAAATGCTGCCAATGACTATTAATGTTTGTGAAGTATACACACAGTGGTTCTTATTTATCAATCTAACTTAGAAACTAACGCAGATCTCGGTTTAGAGGCCACACCTCTACAGTAAACCTTAAAACATGGGGAGCTGTAATACGGAGAGCTGCAATATGGACAAACTTGTCCGCCCTACAAATAAACACACAAATCCAAATGAATTAATTATTTCTATTTGGCCTCCTCAAAAAAATAGCATCTTAAGAAGTCTGCAAAATGTAGCATTGAAAGACAGAATTGCCGCTGACAATCAAACTCTTGCTGATATTTCACTATTTATAACATTTGTACATCTGTGATATTTATAGATGTACATCAATATAATGGTTTATTTTGTTTGTATTGATTTATATTGTTTATATAAATCTTTGCCTCCTCACCAAAAACAAGTCTGTCATCAATTTCACAGAACGAGACAATCATCAGTTAAAAAAAGATGGAGCGAATAAGTGCCTTACAGACATCTAGAGCAGGGGTGCCCAATCCTGTTCCTGATGATCTACCTTCCCGATGACGTTCAATCCAACCATAATTATGCCCACCTGACCCTCCAATCATCTAATCAAGACTTATCATTTAGAAATGAAGACTTAAAGTGATGAGTGGATTTGTCAGATGGGCCCCATTAGGACTGGAGTTAAAATCTTTAGGAAGGTAGTTCACCAGGAACAGGATGGGGCACCCCTGATCTAGAGTCTTTTAACAGGGCCAGATTTGCAAAGGCATATGTCACCAGTAGCCTAGAAACAAAAGTGAAACTAATCTTACATCAAACTGTTAATTCATTCATTCCATCAGTCATACATTCATGCATTTTCTTAGCCGCTTAATCCTAATTAGGGTTGCGGGGAGGATGGCGCCCATCTCAGCTAACTCTGAGAGAAGGCGGGGTACACTATTGCAGGGCCAACACACATACAATCATTCACACTCACTCTCACACCTAGGGGCAATTTGGAACCACCAACTGTGCATGTTTTTGGACTGTGGGAGGAAACCGGAGTACCAAGAGGAAACCCACACAAGCACAGGGAGAACAAGCAAACTCCACACAGAAACGCCCCGAGCCCGGGAATTGAACCCGGGACCTTCTTGCTGTGAGGTGAACTTGCAAACGTGCTGCCCCATCAAAAATGGTTAACCCTGTTAATTGTAAATACTTTGCAAATACTCATTAATGGTTGGTATGTATGACCCAGTTGATGACAGTAATAATCTGATAGTTTTGCCCTGTGCTTCATATTTTAGTCATTATTATGAGGGTGAGCTGAAAAGTTCATAGGCTGACCATGATGCAAACGTGGTTTCTTTTTCAACATACTCTTCACTGCGGTCTACAAACTTCTTCCATCAGTGTTGAAGCACTTGGATCCTTTTGGTATAAAAGTTCTCATAATAATGGTGAGGTAGATTACAATGAACATTTCAGCCCTGTGGCTGAACTTTGAAAGAAATTGAGTTTTGGATCAGTTTAAAAAAAATAAGTAATCATTCACAAGTAATATTCAGCAATGAATCAAAGTAATAATATTTATTGAATAAATAAATTATTTATTGAGAATATTTTGTGTGATTGATTATTTAGTTTTCCCCAATACTTTATTTTTGTTTGTATATTCTTAGATGACAGTCTATTAGGTTAATAATTCTGCAACTCTGCCAGACTTACAAAGTAGCTCTTCATACCTCCACCCTAATGCAAAAATGTCCCATCACAAGGTGTGACTTGACGTGAGATTTGATCATTGTCTCCTCTCACATCCACCTAAATGCTGAAAGTTGCATGGACATGACCGTACACAGTTTTCTGCCATACATAAATGAGGGCGAGAAGGGTTGCAAATGTTTGTACGCACAACAAAGAACTCTTTTTATTTCACAATAGAAATTGATTGTTATTCATCTTATAGACTCTGCCATTTTTTATATTTAGTGCATTTTTAAGTGACTGCTATACAGTTTGTAAATATCTAATAATCATTATTGACATTTTGTTGCCTTTTATCCCAGTCTTCCCCAGTCACTCCGGGGCAGTGGTGGCATCCGTTGTTTTGTTTGTAATGTTAATCTTGGCTGGTGTATTGTATTCAAAATGCCACCTCAACGTCAAGCTCTGGTATAAAAACTCCTATGGAGATTTTGAAATCAATGGTAAGCCTGCACTGTGTTATTTTATGTGTTTAGTAAAACTGCATTCACACAGGAAGTGACAAGCGACAAGCCACACGGAAAGGTTAGAGCAAGCCCTGTGTTTGGCTCCTTCTGTCAATCAACAGTATCTTTAAGCTCTGATTGGTAATTGCTCAACTTGTGTTGCGTGAAAGTTCAACTCAGTTGAACTCTGCGCCCGCGTGAGAAAATTTTGCCTCTTGTCACTGATTTTACATGGTCGCTTGTCGCTTCCTGTGTAAACGAGGCTTAATATACAATGTTTTTGTTTACTTTTAGGTCAGTGAATGCATTTTTTCCCAAACCTCTGCATGGCATTGATTATAACTCATATTTTTTCCCACGCAGATGGAAAAATTTATGATGCCTTCATTTCTTACATGAACGATGAGAATGACCAGAAGTTTGTAAATTTCATTCTGAAACCTCACCTTGAAAATAAGTATGGGCACAAATTATTTCTTAACAACACAGACATCCTCCCTGGAGCAGGTAGATCCCTCAGGCGTATAATAAAAAAACATTGTAGTACTGTTCATCAGTCAAGCACATTAATTTAAAGCTACTGTATATTACATTCTCACTCACTTACTCACTATCTCATTTGCTAAACCACTTAATCCTACTAGTGTTGTGGGGAGGATGGAACCTATCTCAGCCGACACTGGGTGAAGCCAGGGTACACCCTGTATAGCTCACCAGACCATCGCAGGGCAAAACACTCACACCTAGGGGCAATGTGGAACATCCAATTAGCCTGATGTGCATATCTTTGGACTGTGGGAGGAAACCAGAGTGCCCAGGAGTACCTGGAGAAAACCCACGTAAGCACGGGGAGAACATGCAAACTCCACACAGAAACGCCCGAGCCTGGTACTCAAACCCAGGACCTTCTTGCTGTGAGGTGGACATGCTAACCACTATGCCACCATGTCACCCTGTTGCATTCTTATGTTTTAATTTTCTTTTAGTGTCAGTTTGTATGAAAATAAACAGGATATAATTTGTGTTGTGAATATAATGTTATACCATATATAATATGGTCAATATTACATTTTAGAAAGCAGTTACAGTTTTTCATGTTAAAGGAATCTCATACTTTTTAAAACTCTCATTTACTTATACGTTTTCATTCTGCTCAGCTCCTGAAAGCTAGTGTGTGGGTTGTGTCCTCAGAGCCATCTGCAGAGTTGCTAATGAATATTAGTCGCTGCCGGCGGCTCATTGTTGTGCTGTCACAGGCCTATGTGCAGCAGGAGTGGTGCACTACAAACTTCAGGTACAAATGGTTTCTGCTGGAACAAGTTCGTAATGACTATGTTTTTTTTTTATGTGAAAGTGATCTTACTGGTTTGTCAGAGCTGGGTTAGCTATCCGATTCTTTGGTCTGCTTATAGACAGGGTTTATTTCACCTGCTGGAGCTGTCCCAGAGGCCCATCTTCATCATCTTTCAGTCACAGCAGAAGAATGTGAATGTGGAATTCATCCAGCAACTACGAGCTCACCAGGCACGCGTCACGACTATCATCTGGCGAGAACATTCCATTGTGAGCCCACTGGTATTGCACACACCTATTTAGTGTACTTTAGTGATATATATGCCAACAGGATGTCACTGCTGTCCCCCCAGTGCAGCTAACTGGGTTATCAAAGGCCGGCCATGTCTCTCACTGTCTATG
>JBCNYH010000007.1:15010652-15020963 GCA_039654325.1 Tandanus tandanus | reverse complement strand
CACACACACACACACACACACACACACACACACACACACACACACACACACACACACACACACACACACACATCAATCAGCCATAAAATTATGACCATTAAAAAGTGGCGTGGATAACACTGATTATCTTGTTACACTGGTACCTGGCAATGGGTGGAATATATAGGAAGCAATTGAAATTTTGTCCTTGAAGTTGATGTGTTGAAAGCTGAAAAATAGGCAAATGTAAGCATGTGAATAATTTTGACAAGGGCCAAATTGTGATGGATAGACAACTTAAGCCAAGGATCTTCAAAACTGCAGGTCTTGTGAAATGTTCCCTCTCATTATCTACCAAAATTGGTCCAAGGAAGGAAAACCGGTGAACTGGTAACAGAGTCGTAGGCAAACAAGGCTCAATAATGCAGGTGGTGAATGAAGGATGGCCCGTGTTTTCCGATCCAAAAGAAGGTCTATTATAGCTCAAATTACAAAAAAAGTGCCAAAAGGACCTACAATAAGCACGTGAGCATCAGAACTGGACCAAGGAACAGTGGAAGAAAGTGGACTTGTCTGATGAATCATGTTTTCTTTTACATCATATCGGTGGCTGGGTGCACGTGCTGGCAGAGACAGTGTGGCCATATTCTGATGTAAAAGCTTGGGTCCTGTGGATGTTACTGAGCATGTGGATGTTACTTTGACATGTAACATCTACATAAACAGGATATGCAGGACACAGCATTCTCCAGATCGAAATCAAATTGACCATCTGTAGGATGTGCTGTACAAACAAGTCAGATTCATGGAGGCTCCACCTCACAACTAACAGGACTTAAAATTTTTGATAGAGGCGTCTTGGTGCCAGATACAAGAGGATAGCTTCAGAGGTCTACTCAAATCTAGGCCTTTATTGTTCAGGGCTGTTTTGCTGGCAAAAGCAGAACCCACATATATAAGGCAGATGGTCATAATGTTATGGCTGATTGGTACATGTCTTTATGGCTGAACAGTACATGTCCATACTGCTTCATGGGAGAACCTGCTGAAGCCAGTCCCAGCTGATTTGGGTGAGAGGCAAGTATACTATATACATCTATAAATACACAAACAATGTGTACATATACAATACATATGTAGCAAACATTAGCCAGCTTTTTATCTCTTTCACTGATATTTGTAAAATATTGTGTTCATAATTTCAGAATTCAGTACAAACCTTGTACGCCATTTTGAACAAACTTTATATTTAAATGGCATTACAAACACATATGCATCCATAAGTGCTGATTTTCTTTCATACATTTGTAATAAAATCAATGCAAACACTATACTATTCAAGAGACATTTGAAAAAACTTCCGTCAACTTACCATTAAGACAGAATATTGTACAGCAAGAGATAAGATCCGGTTAGACAACACAGGTCCTGTGTTACTTTGTCACTGTTTCAGTTCTGAGAGAAGCAGTCCATTTTTAAATGTTACTTGATCTGAATACGATTCTGGGAGTGCACAAGCTATAGGCACAGGCAACTCCCTACTGAAAGTATGAATTCACTTTAATTATTAAAGAAAGCAGGGAAGAAAGAGAGCGACAGGTGAGGAGAAAGAGATGAGTCAAAGTAGGTGTGAACGAGTAGCAATTTTGGGTGTGGCAAAGTGGGCAACAGCCACCCCATGTCTACACCCCTATTTGACTCATTTTGCTCAGGTCTAATTACTCATCAGACAGGTATGACAAATAATCATCAGTAAAAGGCACTTGAACAAATGTGAAAAATAAGGAAAATCTAAATGACCATGTCATGCCATTTTGCCCTAATCAGAGTTTTCTAAATTGTAGAATTTTGTTAATCTAATATGTTCAGTTAAATAAGACACTGGTTTGGAAATTGAATCTGTTAATACACCTGAATCAGCATACATTATTATGCCTTTGGAGAAAGCGGAGCAACTATGATTGTATCTTAAAGAATATTAGGACAGGGAAAGAGATAGTGGGTAACTCATTTCATTATCTTTTGCACCATTATCACAAAGAAAACACAGCTAAGCTGGTTAATAAAAATAAATAAAAATACCTATGACGTATGTGCATGTATAATTTGTGCATGTATAATCTATTTAATCAATGTTTCTGGCTAGAATGATTTTTAGGTCAGTGTGCAGACACTGCAGTTTATAGTAGTTCACAGATATTTTGCTGAGGTCTCATACTTCCGTTATGCTTTCACCACCTCAGAATTAATGAAAACGATGTTCTACTAATTGTAGTTCTTGCTATTTTTGAATTAATAAGGCACTATAATTTCTGGATGGTACCTGTGGATTATAAAACACCTTAAGATTACTTAAATGATTTTGGGGTGAGCTGTTTTGCAAGAAACTGCACAGGTAAACAACAAGGCATCTACACAAGAAGAGACTTTCTCTGCATCAAGTATTGACATGTTCCTTATCTTGACACTATTCACTAACACTGATGATCACAAGGATCATGATGATCAAACGTCAGCAAGATGATGTCTCAGACATATAACTTCAGTCCTGAAACCTCAGACATTAAATGACCCAGTCATAAAACCATTTGATCTGATACTGTGGTTATACAGAGCTTATGACAGTCTTTGTCTAAGCAAAACAATTCTTTGATATTCTTAATACAACTAGGAGTCATCTGGTCGATAATGTCCATATTCTGTTTACATTTAATTACTGTAGCAATAAATGTTAATTTCTCAGAGACCTTGGATTTACCTCTTTACTTAGAGAATTCCCTGTTTATTACACACTTATGTCAACACGATTTACAGTGATGATGGTCTGTCAGATGTACCAGTTCTTTAGTTTATAATGTAAAAATTGTTCTGAGTGCAGAGATGCAAACATAGTAAAACAAACATACAAAAAAACAATAATGACTAAAAACACAGTTCCTGTTCCTTAGTTATAGAAAATATAGAAATACACATATATCGTTAGTTTACTCTTTTTTAGAGAGTATTTTAAATGCATAACCTTAATTAATCGACAGGCTTTTATTTTTTATCTTTTAATGTATAAAATATTTTATCTATTGTATAAAATAAAAGTATTATAATAAATAAAATAACATGGTGGGCTCATCGCAGGGCACACACACACACACACACACACACACACACACACACACACACACACACACACACACACACACACAAAACCATTAACACTCACACTCAGGGGCAATTTTAAACATTTGATTATCTTAATATTAATGCCTTTGAACTATGGAAGGAAACCAGAGTACCTGGAGAAAGCCCACGCCAGCACAGGGAGAACATGCAAACTTCACACAGAAATGTCCTCGCCAATCCCAAAACTCGAGCCCAGGACATTTTTGTTGTGAGGCAGAAGTGCTAACAACTACACCACTGTGCTGCTGTTGTTTGATTTAGCATTGCTGTAAGTTTTTTAATTACCAAATTACTAGATTAAGCATTTAGCTGTCAGTTCTTTTATCAGTGATGCCATAGCAGCTTTCATACCCATTTTGCAGGTTTCTTTCTTTGGTTCATAGTTATGGTTTGCCAATATGACAACAATATTTGGCAATATTTGTGCCATCATCTTTGATATACCAATTAATTAATTCCCCAGTAAAAACTTCCAGTTTTATTTCTACCCTTCATTATTTCAATTCATCCTCCCTGTGATCAAACACTCTCTCTTTTGGGGAAGTGCAATGTGCAATGTATTGAAAAGAGAAATACTCTTATGTTCAGAGAGTTTATATGATTCTAATGGAGCTAAACACTTGAAGATAGGTTGAACATGAATCTGAGGGATTGTTAATCAATCTAGTATTGCAGTGGGAAGCAAATATCCCTGGCTAGAGGCTGTTGAGACTAGATGTGGTATCTTTAGTATCTAGTATCACAAATAGGAAAAACAGATATACCACTATCAACAGTACCTGAGACAAAATTTAGTCTTGGGTATGACTAACCCTTTGCAAGTCAGTGAATCATTCTCAACATGAACATTAGAGTCACCAAAAATCATAGCTTTGTGTATAAGAACTTTGATTATTCTTTATTTAGAGCTTCCCAAAGTGTATCTTAACAGAACTTTATATTGATAGAATAAATTATATTCATTTATACAATAAGTGTTATACTTTGTTGCTTAGGGTTTGGGTGCCTATTTTACAGCAAGCATACAAAATACTGCAAGTTTTACTGTGCTATTACAATATAGTTATAGCTGTGTTATGGTAATTATACAGCTCAATAATTATATTGTATATATATATATATATATATATATAATTATTATTACTACATATATATAACTTATTAACACTTTATTTAAAGTATCATACTTGCTTATATTCAGTATTTGTAACAAAGAAATGTAACAAAAACTTTGAGGAAAGCAGTTATAACATAAAAGTATGCTGAAAAGTGAATTAAGTTAGACATTGCGCAATGTCTAGCATGTTGCGATAAATTGTGACAACACCTCCACCAAGTCCCCTGAGGCGAGGGCTGTGTGTTTATTTAAATTTTCAAAAACAGTTGGCTCTTTTAGGCTAGTGTATGTTTCAGCTTTGGGCCAAGCTTCTGTCAAGCAAAGTAGATTGAAATAAAATTCTCTGTGACTTTATTTACATTGTTTATTTGAAGGGAGTAATAGAGATTACGTTCTAGATTCAGATCAGGAAGTAATTGTAGCATCTACTGTGTCAGTCCTCAATTATTGATATTCAATTGATCCGGCAAATCAGTTAATGTAAATCTAAATCACATCTACATTTTTCTAGCAGAAATATGATTGACTTCAATGTTAAGCTTTAATGTTTTATAATAAAATATATTTTGTTATACATTAGTACTGCATGCTAGCTACTGCAGAAAAGAGACAGTCCATGATTGTGGGAAAATAGTTAATGTTCCATTTCAAGACAGAGGTTTGGTTTAGCCAGTTTTTCCACTTACTGGTCTGGGCCCTGACAAGTCAAATATAATTATGCAATAACAGAAATTTAGAAAATAAAGTGACACCTTCTCAGCAGCCCAAGTCTAACTTTATTAACAAAACTCACTATAGAAAAAGCAATACTTTTACCATGCTTACAAACCTCTATAAAGTGTTTCATTTTATATCTTTATATGATTATTTACATTTAATGTTTTCATTCATTTCACAATCAGTTCTACAACTATATAATGAAGCCTCTCTGACTTATTTTATCTTCTCCCTTAAATTCTATCTATAGGTGCAATGGATTGACACCCAGGGTGTGTTCCTGTCTGGATCAACCATTACTTTACCAGGATAAGGTGGATACTGCAGAAAAAAATGAGCAATAATTGTTAGTTTTTCTCATTGCTGACTGCTAAGATGTCTTAGACCCTAAGAGATCCTAGCAATTTAATTGACACACCACTCCAGAAAACAGCAGATCCATGGTGAACTTGGAGAATATTTTTTGTAAAGCTTGTGCCACAGAATAGTAGTAAAAAGGAAGAAAAACATGTTTAAAGAGAACAGAAAACTCAGCAGGTTTTCAGCCCATTCGACACTCACCACTTGTTCTGGGCTTCCAAGCACTGCTCGAGGGAAAGAGAGAGAGAGAGAGAGAGAGAGAGAGAGAGAGAGAGAGAGAGAGAGAGAGAGAGAGAGAGAGAGAAACACAAGCTTGTTACTATGACAGCACAGATACAAGTATGTGTTAGGTGTGTCACATTAATTAGCTCCTTCCCATACAAAACCCTCCTACAAAAGTCTCCTGCTAAAGCATGCCCCTAACCCATTACAGTAAATCTGTCTATAGTTAACACATTTTGGATACGATGAGGGATTCCCAGGTACTTTATTTTTTACGAGGTCCCACACCTGCTCTCGATCACTTAAAGTAAAATCCCTAGTGCTATATTAACACTTACAAAGTTCATTTAAGTCCAGTTGGACTTATATAAACACTGTAGGGTTAATTGAAATGTAAATCTTAATTCAGTCATCTGGGTGTTGATTCAACACTAAGGATTTTGCTGTGCTCACTGGAAAGATTTCTTTAGAAACATAAATAAAAAACCAAAACTTTTTTGCAAGTGTGGAACAGAGTGTGGGATTCCTCTTTTTTCATCTGCATGTGGCTTTTATCCTACGCACATGTCCACCATTTTTGAAGGTATGCACTGGCCTTTTCAGTGAAGTCTCTCAGAAGCATAAACCAACAAAAAGTGATGCCTCATTACATTTGGCTATTAGTCATGCTTCTGAGACCCAACCGCAGTTAATAGTGTCTGTTAGATTCACTTTCACATGTTGTCAGCACTGCATATTGTGGTGCACAATTGTACAGTCACTCCCATAAGTATTTGGACAGTGTCCTTATTTATTTATTTTATTTTATTTTTTGCAAATTTGTCTCTGTACATCATCACAGTGAATTTTAAACTAATCAGTCAAGATATCACTGAAATGTAGACTTTCACTTTTAATTCAAAGGGTAATAAAGGTATTGCTTTAATTATTTAAGAATTACTCATAGTCCCTCCATTTTCATAGGCTAAAAGTATTTGGAAAAACTAACCTAATAAGATATACAAGCATCATATTTTAATGCATGGATGAAAATTCTGAGTTTGCAGGCCATGATCATCAGCGGATTGTGACTTTCCTCCCTGAAGACGCTTTACCAAGCCTTTACTGTAATCGTCTTCAGCTGATGTTTTTCTACAGTCGCATTTACATTTACGGCATTTGGCAGACGCCCTGATCCAGAGCAACTTACATTTACACAACTGAGCAATTGAGGGTTAAGGGCTTTGCTCAAGGGCCCAACAGTGGCAGCTTGGTGGTAGTGAGGCTTGAGCCTCCAACCTTATGACCCAGAGCCTTAACCACTGAGCCACCACTGCCTTATGGGTCTTTCTTCCATCACTAAGCAAAAAGCAGGCTCAGTTAAATTGACTGATTGAACTATTCAGAAACTTTCAATTTCTTTGTTTTAAAAAGCTTTGGGTTTTGTAGTATGGACCATTTTGGACCATTATACATCTGTATTGTAAATGTGTCTTCCTATCTGTTTTGCAGCATTTGATTGAATCAGCAGAAAATATAACTCAATACACTTCCTAAACTAGAATTTGTCCTGCATCTTTTATCAGCAGACCACATCACCAGTGAACACCAGGGCAGCCATACATGTCCAGGTCCTCCATGTTTGACAGATGATTTGAATTTCCAATTAGTTGAGCTGGCCATATCTGCTGTCTGACTGACTTTTTTCAGCTTAATGATGGCTTCCTTTACTTGCACTAACACATCTTTGGCAGACATATTAAGATTTCCCATAAACAATTGCAAGTTCAAAACTTGAACTAATTCCATACCTTTTAACTCCTTAATTTGTCATTAAATAATGAAGAAACAGGTCATGACAGGTTGTCAATGACTTTTGAGCCTTTGAAAATGGGAAGACTGCGTAAAAATGTCTGTAACTCCTAAAACTTTAATGCAATACTTTTGTTGAGCGCATTAAATTACCACTGAAAGTCTTCACTTTAATTACACCTTGCTGTTTGATTTCAAATTCACGGTGATGGTGTACAGAGGCAAACTTCCAAAAATCGTGACACTGTCTAAATTCCTATGGACCAAAGTGCTTATCAGCTTTCTTCTTAACCTGGCTGTTAAACTTCTCACATGTTAAATGTGTCCCAACCATGGAATAATTGCTAAGCTGCTGCATTTTATATAATTAGCTACTTTTTCCAAAATATGTTGCATGTTCATATCTACCTGGTTTAATCTTGGTTACTGTCTATGTGGAGTTTGTGCATGTGGCTGTCTGCTGGGTTCTTCAGTACCCAAAACTATATACTGGCAGGTGGACTGACTACATAAAAAATGTGGCTGAGGTGTGAATGAATGTCACTGTGTATGCAGTGACCTGCAATGAACTGTCATCCTGAACAGGGTGTATTCCCATATCCCATTGTTCCTGGAATAAGTTCTGGTGGCAGTCACCATGGATAATGAACCACAATTGACTCTGAAGGATTTGTACAAGACTAGTTATTTTTTGCTAAAACCAACTGGCTACTCATCAGGATCCCAGGTACTGGGGTAAGAAGCACCATTTCTTTGGTTACAACATTATGTTCATGGTAGTGTTCAGTGTTTTAGAAGGTTTAAAGCTATAAAGTAAAAGCGACCTGTAAGCCTGGTCAGGTTACCAAAAGCTGAAATAGAGAAAAAAAGCTTAAAAGAGAACAAGATAAATAGAGACGCTCACAGAATCTGCGGGCTGTATTCATGCGTGGAAATTCAGCAGTAACCACAACCTGGATAGATGAGAACATGTTGACCTGAAATATAGCGAGAGAGATTAACTGTAAGAAATGCTTTTGCCATAAATTGAGGTGGACAATAGTTTTAAGTTTGCAAAATGACAGTAATGAAATATGGAAAGGAGAAATGAAACTTGACTCATAGTCACGCAGCTGAAAATTATGAGTGAGACATTCTTGAGATCAGATGAACAAATCCACTCATTTGTTACCTGGATAAACAAATATGTTACAACATACTTTAACCGGATATGGTGTAAATTTGCATCACTTCATGACCAAACATGGCACTGGAGGTGGCAGTCACTTGCACTTAACAGCATTAATTGTTTCATTAGCATTGTTGTGTCAGAGCCAACTAACATAGTACACACATATGACATCAAAAACAGGGTCACACCCTTAAATTTAAATATAACACTCCCTTCAGTTGTCATGGTTACAATAGAAATGAATGCATCATGCATATAATGACATGATGAGTCATGTTAGCCTTTTGGGCAATATCGTCACAATAGTGAAAACTTCACAGGAACAGATGGCAAACCTAATAGAACATACCGCATTTTGAAACCATTTGATGCCATTTTCCCTCTGGCAGATGCAAACCTTTTGAAGCTATGAGCTTTTTGAAAGGATGACATGAGGTGATGGTGTATAGAATGAAACTGTTTCATTATGGTAATTTGAGTCAGTTATAACTGATAAATCACATTAGTGGTCAGCATAGCCAGGTCCAAAATTTGTGACCTACAGTAATGTGAACTTAACCTAGTGATCTAGTGTGATCATACCACATAAAGAATCTGACTTCTTATACTTGTATAATGGATGTATCAACAGTAAGATCAAAAAAAGTAACACAAAGTTAAATCCTAGCAGTTATTATAACCCCTTATTTATATGCGAAACAATTCCGATTATAGGCCAGCGCCACCATGTGGTGAGCAGAAAGAACATCATATTTCTATACCTTTCTGGCAGCCTAGTGCAAAATAACGTTTGAATATATGGCCTAATAATTATAGCCTTCTTTTTCTTCAAAAAATCTCTAGTCTATAGCAACACTGTAACATTGTTGTAATCCCTTTTCCTTATTATGTCACTAGCATGTAATGGTGTAAAGGGTTAGTTAGTGGCAGTCAATGAAGTGAAACTCTTTACCTTTCTTTGTTCTACTGAGGCTCAGTCGTAGTTTATGAAGTATTTAAAGAAGACACTGTAGGCAATGTAACCAAATAGCGTTAGGGAACTGTTTGGACTATATAAGCTAACTTTGTGGCTGGGCCTAACTGTTCACTTCCATATTTTAATGCTAGGTATGTAATAATGTTGTTCCTTTTTTTGGTTTACGCTATAAATAATTGTAGACTGTTTTTCCACAACACTTTAAACTACAACAGAAAAGTATGACAATTATGTTGAAAATAACAACTAAATTTAGTGTATATAATTACCACTACTATAAATATTGACTCATAATACTGATATTCTAATACTTAAGTGTAGTTTTAGGTATTAGAACACGCTTGGGTTAATTTAGGGTAAATACAGTAAATTTAGATATACTGAAAGAACATTTGAATCTTCTCTTTGTTTAAGTTATCTTCCTATTAAAACACAAAAACCCCAACACCTTTAGAACGCTTCAGGGCACTGAGTGAACTGTTTCAGTTGTATTCTTAACATGTATGGCTTACATGCTACTCCCCTGCTTCAGAAAATATCTCATAAAACACAATATAATACTCTGAAAACTCATCATGTTTCATTCATCGATTCATTATTTCCTCAGTAATTATTACTCTGTACACAGTACTAAATAAACAACACTTCTTTAATACGAATACAACGCTTCCTGACAGGCAGACCACAGACGGTACGGTTGGGCAACCATGTCTCACCCTCACACCCTCCTCCTCAACGTCAGCAAGACTAAGGAGCTGATAGTGGACTTCAGTACTAAGCAGGAGAGGAATTACCAGCCCC
>JBCNYH010000007.1:14882424-14896526 GCA_039654325.1 Tandanus tandanus | reverse complement strand
GGAGGGGGTGCCTCTGTAGGGAGGGGTGGTCGAACTCTCTCTCTCTCTCTCTCTCTCTCTCACACATATACACACACACACACACACACACACACACACACACACACACACACACACACACACACACATTCACGCATGCACACACGCATACAAAATGAAACTAATAGCAGAGGGTATTGTATTCTCAGTGATAACAATTACTGCGAATGGGTGCAGGCTTTGTTTGACCCTAATTTACAAACTACAAGCTGAAAATAATGGGTTCTCAAATCAAGTCTGTTGTAATTGTAGCACAGCAATTTTGATTAAAATTGCTTCACATATCCTCATTATATTGCTCATACATTAGGACTCTTTTAACTCCCAAAATTGCATATTTGTGAATTCAGGTCCAATTTGAGGGGGCTGTACCGAGGGGATATCTACAATGTGTATAACTGCCAGAGGAGCATAAAACCATCACGGCCTGCCCTGGTGTGCTGGATGGGCTACACCAGCTTCCAAGCTGCATTTATTTGTCTGGGTAAATTTAACTCTAGATGTTTGGCAAACATTTATTTTTCTCTTTCCAATGGGAAGGATTATTTTATTTGACTTCCAAAAATATGCAGACTATTGTTTGTAATTTTTACCCAAATAGCATGATAAAGGCCTGATGTATGATTTATTTTTTATCTTAAAGTATAATTTTTTGCCTTTTCTATGAATTATTTTGTACATATTGTAGAGCTTGTTTGAAAGATTGAAAGATTGAGAAAAATGTGTCTTGAATCGAGGTTTAAGGCATGAAGATCTGCTATATGCACAGGGTGACCCAATAAAACCTTCCACATTTCAAAAGTAAATAAAAAAAAGTAAAAGGTATCAAAGTAGGATTTGCACATGAAACTTCATTCAGTACAGTTTTTATATATCATGTTTTAAAGATGACATCCTTCAATTGGTGGCCATCGTTGTCTATACATGCTTGGAGATGTTTTCTGAAGGCTGCCATGGCTCAACAGGTCATGTCGAGTGGAACAGTAGCTATTTCCTGCTGAATAGCAACCTTAAGACCTCAAGAGTTTGGGGTCGATGAGTATACACTCGTGATTAAGGTAGCTCCACAGAAAGAAAAATCATAAGGGGCAAGGTGAGGGAAATGGGCCGGCCACCCAACATTGAATTGCAAAGAGATCACTAGATCCACCACTAGGCCACCCAACTTCGCCTCACAAACATTTCCCACAGCACTTCCAATGATCTTTGAGCTGTGTGTGCAATAGATCTGTCTTGCTGCGACCACACATCGAGTTCTTCAAGCTCAAGGTGTTCAAGTTGTCATTGGGCTACCAAGAGGTTTTAGCACCGCCTCTCCTGCCTTTCATGCATGCAAATAATTATATATTAGAAAGAGTATTAACTAAAGCTTCATGTGTAAAAATAATCATTTGATTATCTTTAACATTTTTTTTTAATTGTTAACTATTTTCCTTTAATATTTGGAGGCTTTTTGGGTCACCCTGTATAACCAAAGTCTAGCAAATAATGTTCGTGTATGTTTAGCAGAATGTTCTGTGTCTGTCCTCAACAAGGCATGATCATTCAGACCCTGGTGTTCTTCATTTGCTTTCTGTTTGCTGTGTTCTTCATCATCATTCCCATTTTTTATGGAAAGAATCTTATGGTCTTCCGCATGCTTGGGAGAATGTGGTGAGTACAGTTTGCCATCACTGTTGATAAGGACGATTATAATACATCATCATGATGCTGGTCAGTCTCTGCTGCATACTTCCTGTGTCCAGGGTCATGGCAATATACCAGCAAGTGCATTACACAATCTCAGGCCCTAATCCAAAAATTCCAGCTCTTAAAGAAGTGCTGCTTAAAACAAATCCTCTCTTATGTGCTGTGTCTCCATGCCCAGGCCCTTCTGGTTGACAATGTCATTGACTGTGCTTATCCAGCACCTTACATCCAGGTTCTTCTTCATTAAAAAGGAAGCTGGAACACAAGACCTAACTAACAGGTAGGACTATCATGCCCAGTATGAAATGATTTTTACATTCAAATATTGTCTTTTCTTAAATATTAAATGATTACTTGTTGTTAAAGTAATTTGGTAAAAGACATCTTTTTACAGTCAGTTCATTAGGTTCATGTGTTGGAAGCTAGAAAAATGGATAGGCATAAGGATCTGAGAGACTTTGACAAGGGCTACACTGTGATAGCTAAATGACTATTCATCTATTCATCTCCAAAATAGCAGGTGAAGTGGGGTTTTCCTGGTATGCAATAGTAAGTACCTACCAAATGTGGAAGGACAACCAGTGAACTGGCAAGAGTGTCAGGGATGCCCAAGCCTCACTAATGCATGTGGAGGAAGGAGGATAGTACGTCTGGTCTGATCCCACAGAGGAGCCACTGTAGAACAAACTGAGACTGTAGCACAATATGGAAACTATTAATGCTGGCTATGATAGAAAGGTGTTAGATCATACAGTGCACTGCTGCTTGTTGTGTATGGGACAGCTCAGCATCAGATCAAACAGGCGGTGTTAATGTTGTGGCTGTGTATGTCTATGTGTGTACAGTATATATAAATGTATTTTTCTTGATCTCTCTAGGGGTGGTTTGTTCCTTCTGACCTACCTGCTGTTTCTAGTCAATGTGCTGGTGGGTGTGTTGTTAGTAATATGGAGGTTGGTCATCACAGCTCTTTTTAACATTGTCCATTTGGGCCGAATGGATATCAGCCTCCTCAACCGCAATGTGGAAGCTTTTGACACAGGTACAGCTAACGACCAGCTTACTTTCCTTTAATGCATTGTTTTATTTTGTCTGTTTTTGGCCATATAAAAGTGACACATACAAACAGTTGACAAATTAAATTTAAAAAAATCATTGGCTGTAATATTGAAGGAGGTATTTTACTGGCATAGTTTGAATCCCCTTGAATTAAAGTACAGGGAGACTAAATATAAATACATAGGTATTATATCTGATTATGTTCATCCTATGATGAAACAGTTGCATCCTGTTTTCTTTACCAAGATGTCAAAGGCAGTGTCCAAAATCACTATGCTCACTATCTAGGAAACTAAATGCAGAATACTAAATAGTGAGCTCAACAGTAATCGCTATCGGACACTACTCCTCAGGACTATTAATTACGTAATACTGCCACACTATTAAAATGTGACAGGTTACTGTCAACTTTGCTGCTGAACTTTCCATAAGAAACACTTCTCTGTTAGCCACTACCTTTTATTAAATCAAATTTGAGTCTTTGGATTGAATTTATTTCACTGCAACAGTAACTTTAATTTTCATATTTTATATTTTAGTCCCTTTTGGCTTAATTTTGTTTTTATTTTTTTCTATTGTCTCCTTAATATTCATTCAATCATTTTCTGAACCGCTTAATCCTAATTAGGGTCGCGGGGAGGCTGGCACCCATCTCAGCCGACTCTGGGCGAGGGCAGAGTACACCCTGGACAGCTCGCCAGGCCATCACAAGGCAGAAACACGCTGACGGCTATGCAGTCTACACTTGACGAAAATAAGCAATGGTTCTTTTACATGCCTCTCACCACAGACAATAAGAGACATGGCTGGCATTCGATAACCCAGTTAGCTGCACTGGGGGGACAGCAGTGACAATTCATTGATAGTGGGGCTTGAACCCACGACCTTGGGATCAGTAATACAGTACCCTACCACCGGGCCTCCACTGCCCCGTCTCCTTAATAATTATTTTTAATTTTACACAAATGTTAGTTTATAATGAGTTATACGCTTTGACTCAATGCTTTGTGAGTTTTATGTCAAAATCAATTTTAAACTTAGATTGTGGTCACTTATGTTGTGATGCGCTGGGTTCAGAACATGAACGATGAATGAACATTCCAACACCACCATAAATGGCGAACTTACTATATAATGCACTATATAGTGAGAACTGAGTGAAAGTCTCCGTTCATAAGGCCTTACTGAAAAAGTTGAGGAATATGAAATAATGATAATAAATCATATGCTATGGCCTTCACGGCTATGGCTCTCAACACAACTAAACATCTATAGTAGTGGATCTTCCTAGCGGAGAATCTGATTTGGATATATATATATATATAAGAAAGAAATGTCCAAGAAATGAATTCTCATACCCACCACTCAGATTGACTCACACAGAATAAAAAACACACAATCTAACTCAGGTAGACCGACAGACTTGCAGGTAAATCCATGTTCCTGGAGCAAATGCTGAAATCAGAAACTTGACAAAACTCGAGCTTGTTGTACAGGTAATTAAACTGGCAAGACAGGTGATGCAAACAAAAGAGAAATCAGAAAAGCAGTAAAAAGCAAATCCAGGCTCAGACACCTATCAAGAGTTATCTATCGGCAGCTCCGCTTTCTACTACCATCATCAAAACAATAGTTGTGGGACTAATTTTAGATTATATTCTTCCTTCCAAAAAAAGACAAAAAAAACCAAAATGTAGAATCCATGTCAAGGTGCTTTGAAGCTTGTCTGTTATACTATAGTGGCTCAACACCTTTCCAAGACAGTGTATGCTGTTTTTCCTTTAATTTCTCACTCGTCTGTATACATGCTGTATAGGTATTCTGCAAAAATGATAGCCAGTTGAGGGCTCCTTAAATATATGATCTATAAATAATGCATGACACTTAAGTTCTCCTCAGTTTGTGCTTGCTAAGAAACCTGTAAGACTTACTGGAGAGGAATTTTCTGCCCAGTTGGGGATTAGATATATTGAAAGTGCAGACAGAATAGCCACTAGACACAATAATGTATCTGTAGATTGCATTTTCTCCAGTTCAACTCTCAAGGCGCTCTGTTGCTCTGCAGGGTATCGCTGCTATGCTCATTATTTAAAGATTGAGGTCAGTCAATCCCACCCAGTCATGAAGGCCTTCTGCGGGTTGCTACTGCAGTCTCCAAGTCAAGACAAAGGCACCGGAGACACAGCACGTAATGTGGAGGAAGGTTGGTGATACCAGTGAAACAATACCTATGCACATCCAATGTTGCTCTATGAAACTGAATTATCCTATGATTATGAACAAAAAACATTATTATTAACACAGAAACAATGAAATGTTGTTTCTGCATCGGCTTTGTTCTTTAGAGTGCAGTAATGAAACACATGAAAATCTGACCACATCAGCATTTGTATTCATTTTTGTTCCATGACTGCAGGTTTCTCTGCTTTAAGATGGTGGTAAATTGATCCAAGATGAATAAATGTTTGCCCTGTGCACAAGTGAAGCAGTGTATCTGTGAATTTGATTTCTCCAGGGCCATCCAGGCTGTATTTCTAGGCAGTTGGCCAGCTTTGTTTAAAACATAATTGATTCATCACACTGCCTTTCACGCAGTAGGCGAGCATATCTATCCTGATTAAATCTGTGAGTATAAATTGGGCCATAATGGGCAATGAGTCTCTCTGGCCTTACTGTTGCTCTCAATCAGACATGTCATAGACCAAGAAAACATCCGACATCTACTGAGCAGGACCTCATCCAGATGAACAGCTCTTTTACTTATTCTGTTTGCCTCAGGCAAGTTAGAAATATCCTTGCCTTCTTCACCTGTATGGAAGCCAAGTAACAGAAACAGTGTGATGGCAGCTGTTTGCTTCTTTCTTTCAATTCCAAGACATCTACAATGCTTTAGCATCCCAAACTAGAAATATTTATGGGATCATCTTTGTATTTAGATGCAGTCAAAATTCCTCTAACCCCCAGTACACAAGGTTTATTGTATAGTGGAGATTAGCATTAGTTTGGTGGATTAGACAGATGGACCATTGACTGTTTTATATGTATGCAACCCAGCGGGTTTGAATTCTTAGCATGGAAATGGCAGGGTCAATATTGCCCACCTGTGCGCAAAAGATTCCATTATAGCTACCTTTAGATGCAGCAGTGTGCTGATGAGCCTCTTTCACTATGTCGACTATATTACCATTTGAAGTATTGTTAACCCATTTCTTTCTAATACATGTTTTTTTTCCCTGTAAATACACAGGAGAAAAAAAATTGTCATGTAATATTTATGCAAATTCATATTATATACAGCATAGCCTTATTATTGTTTTTAAACCCCTTTTTTACACATCTGCATACATATATTTGACATGCAGAATTATCTATAGTTAAACAAAGTAATGTTGGATGTTGTCTGATCATCTTCTTGTAGGAATTCAGCTGGTCTCACAGGACAAGAAACAGAACAAGGTGCCCAATGCTAAGCGTACACTTGGACACTGGCATCTCCTTTACACACTAGTTAATAATCCATCCTTGGTGGGATCCAGGAAGCACTTTCAGCGACAGAGCTCAGAGAGCATCCTGAACGGGACCCTTAAACGAAGCTCCAAAGAAGGCAGCAAAAAGGAGGACAGCACCACTGCAGTCAGCAAAGAGGGAGAGGGACCTGCATCTAAAGATTGATGACTGAGGCTGATAACACAAAAAGAGACAACGTATTCTCTCTCTGCCTTTATTAAATTATACTAGTTTTTCTGACAGATTATAATGATAATAGTATTATTGTTAGTGTCTGCCTAGAAATTAACTGTCTTAAATAAGTACGCATATACCTTATAGTCTCTCAGGAAGAAGTATGAATTGTTTCCTGTTTTGTAGTTATTGATTGGATGAATTCACTTTGTCTTTTTTGATTAAGATCGTTTTTCATTTTGTTGTTTCTGGTTCAGGATTATCCGAAAATTTACCGTGGCACTGAACTCCATTATAAACACTTGTTCAAGGTTATATTGGTTATTTATATACGATGATATCTTTTTGTTTTTGTTTTTGTTTTGTTTTTTGTTTTTTCATGCTGAGTGCTTCCTGTGCTTTCATTGCTGTCCGACACCTTTGATGAGAGATTAGGGATTAATTTGCTTGAAAATTTTAATACAATAGAGAATAATCTATTTTTTAAAATAAGTTTACAATCATGCATATTTAGTTTGATAAAAGAAAATGTCTTTTATCGGTTTAAACGAAAAATAATACATCGGATTTTGTTGTGATGTAAACGTTTTGGAGAGAACAAACAAACAAACACAAATAAATGCAATAATAAAAGCAATGTTTAGCGGTGTCTGTGTTAAACAAAGGAAAGTGAACCGCTTTGTGGCATGAAAAGCTGTAAAGATGAAAACCTTCAGAGTATGTATGTAATTATTCCTGAAAGACATTGCTACTTAAAATATCAATAATAATAGATATATATTGTTTATTATTATTATTATTATTATTATTATTATTATTATTATTATTATTATTATTATTATTAAAAATAATAATAATGATAATAGTAATGCAAAAAAACCCATTATAAATACATTTCTGACTGCTTTATTTTAAGGCAAATGAAATGTTTAACCCACTTTACTTTGCGGGATTTTCCTTTCTTTTCTTTTTTTTCCGACTCAGAAACAGAGTGTGCGCACCACATCCTGCGACCACCTGCATCCCAATCCTTTGTTCCTCCAAACATACACCAAAACCCTCTTACAGAATACACAGTGATTTAATTAACACTTAACGAAACTGTGGAACATGTTGCACAAGATCTGACGCTTTAGACTTTAGTGCGCATTTTAGGCGAGGGAAAGAGAGGGAAACAGAAAGATCTTCACCTCTATTCATTTTAATCTTTACGCATGTTTAATATTTTATAGCTTTAGCACTTTGTATAGGCTACATTTTTCTGTATTTTTTCTATTCTTTACAATTTATTAACAACAACGGTGATCTAATAATTTCCTTATGTGATAATGTTTCATGATTATTCTCTGAAATATATTGCTTTCTTCATAACTAACCCATGCAGACTTCTGATTATCATTTTAAATCAAATGATCTGTGCGCATATGATGACATCTAACAGAATATACATTCAAATTTGACACAATTTTTTTTCCAACTACAAGAAGTAAACCAAACTTATTGATAAGTATTTTATTAAGTTCACGTACATAAAATGATATCAAAATCGTTGAAAAGATGGTTCACAACATCAGGTAAACAGCTCGACATAATCACTAAGCTGAAGTGTACGGGACGTGCGTATGGCTGATAGAGAACTGCGACAGTTGAGATATAAAAAAATGGGACATCTTTCCACTTTACACCACATATTGACACTGAGAATATCTACTGTCCTAAATACTATAATAAAACACACTCGGAAATACTTTTTGTGTGACATGCCACGAACAAGTTACCTTAAACTAGAGAAAGCAGACGTTCAATCAGTCTAAAAAGGCGAGAGGATCTTCTTAAGCACCCACTCCTTAAAGGAGATCTGAAGTCACACGTTACACAAAATGTCACTTGAGGATGACCTGGGTATTTAGCCTATATTTTTAGCCTACAGAATTCCCTTTCAGAAGTAACAGTCTGTGCGCAACAATAACTGATGTTGCACTCCCCGGGTGCACTGTGAACACACTATATTCACCAAAGTCCTTCATCAAAGGGCATTTTATTAGTTTCTGACTGTTGGATTGATGAATTTCACACTGTCTTACATGTACGCCACGATGGTAAGTCTTGAGTTGAATGTACAACTTACTATGAAATTCCCTTTGTTCATGTAGGCTATTTATAAAACCCAAGAATTAACATGAAATATATACATTTACTGCTAAATAACTGAGGTAAAATAGAGTTAACGCACCTTTGCAGATTATTACAATAGTAAGGTGATGTGCTCATCGGTATTCACCTGGTTTGGAATGTGGTCGAAAGGTAAAGATTTTACACTCTGTCGGTTTTAGCGAGGCTCTTTATAATTGCCATTTATTTCCGCAGATATATTTACTGCCTCCGCCCCTAAAGGTAACCTGTCACTATACTCAGATCCCACTTCAAACTCCTCCTGAGTTTTGGACTGGGACTCAGGAATAGACTCAGTCACCACACTGCCTTCAGCTTCTTCACCTTCTTCTTCTCCTTCCTCCACATCAGCTTCAGCATCTCCCTCACCAAGCTCACTTGCATTGAAATTTTTGTCTGATCCCACAAAAGAGGCTCTCAGATCAAAATCTGTCGCTATGTGCTTCTCCAACTGATCTGCATTCTGTGTCTTCATAATCAGTTTGTAGGTCTTCCCTTGATACTTGTACAGCAAGTGACAGCAGGTGGCTCCTAGTAAGGGCACTGTTGCCAGAGCCAGCAAGAAAATGCTGACTACCACTATGATAAGCAATGATGGTATTTTCTTCCTGGTCGTAAAGACAACTTGGACCTGGCAGTCCTGGCCTCCATAGGTGAGGCACAGAGTGTAATTCGTGCCTGGACGTAACCCTTGGAAACGATATGTATTGACACCATCCTCGATTTTGGACCACTGAACAACAGAATGTCCATTTCCAGTGCTCACACAGACATACAGCATGTCCATCGGAGATTTTTTCGACGATGTCTGATAAAGACTGAATGGTTCATCATTCACAATTTCGAGATCTTGTTGTTGGTTGAGGTGAAGGTTTGATTTCGCATTTGCCATTTGAAGTGGATTAAGCTGGACTTTGGCCTCAGTCTCTGACACCTCCAAAGCAATCACCCCAAAGTCGAAAGTATACTGTTTAAGATCATCTAAGCTCATGTTGAATGCGTGATTAGATATATACTGTGTACCATCGCTTACTCCACACTTACTGGAAAATGGTAAGGTATCGATAGAAACCTGTTCAGTTTTAGAATTAATGGCTGATGTTCCGGTTGGAAGAATTTTAGGCTCATATACAGACCCTACATTTATTTTGGGGTTCTCGGAGCCAGATTTGTCAATCTTAACAGTACCTTCTTTTGTGTCAATCACAGAGTTTGTGGTTACTTTTTTAGTAACAGCCATTGCAAGTTTCACTGTGTTTTCAGCTTTACCCATGTCATTAGTAGCAGAACAGCTATAGTTTCCATCTTCTTTTTTGCTCATATGTGGAATGATTAGTGTTCCATTTTGAAAAATAAGGAATCTTCTGTTCGATGGTGCACCATTAATAGGAACCTCACTATTTTCAACAACTGAGGGCAAAGGGAATTTTAATAGTTGGTTTCCTGCAAATACCTCCCACTCGACATCAGGTTTGGGACTCCCTTTAGTTTCACAGTTTAGGATGACCATGTAACCCTCATGAATCTCTGTGTTTTCAATGGGCTGATAGGTTATGGTAACAGTTGGAGCCTGACATGTCAGTTTTGGCATTTGAGTAACCTCTAGACCTTTTAAATTGGCAGGGGCCTCACATTTGATGTTGTTTTGGTCAGGAATGGATATTTTTGATGTACTGATCCAATCCCTCATCCACTGGAGTTTGCAAGAACATGTGAAAGGATTGTTGTAAATCTGTAGGTGTGATATGATACTGGCATCAAAAGTTCCTTCTACAATGGTAGTAAACTTGTTATTGTTGATGCGAATTGAACGTAGATCTTTCAAGTTGGCAAAAGCGTCCTTAGGCAGACTGACCATCTCATTGTTGTTCATTTTAAGCAGCTGAAGAGCGGTGAGGTTGGCAAGGTCTTCCCATGGAAAATTTACGATTTTATTATGGCTTAGGTCCAGATTCCTTAACTGGAACATTGGCGCCAGTGTATTTCTTTCAATGGTGACAATTTCATTGTGGGCCAGCCAAAGAGATGTAACCTGGGTCACATTCACAAAATCTCGGGATTTCAACACTTTGATTTTGTTTGCTGAAAGGCTGAGAGTTGTCACATTGGATGGCAAGCCCTTAGGCACTAGCTGAAGTTCTTTGTAAGCACAGTCCACAAGGTTATGCGGGGTTTTATCTGAGCAAGTACACTGCGTAGGACAGCACTGTACAGTCACTGCAAGGGTAATCACTGCAATCCCCAAGGCAAGTACCACTGACAACCTGGTCGCCATTTTCCAAACCTGCAATGAACACATTTACAGAAAGGGGGGTGAGTACAATACAGTTGATCATCTAAGCACAAACTCATTGACTCGAATAATTTGAGGAAGAAATTGATTCAACACACACTGCCCCATAGTTATATTTAGCACGTTAGTTTTTACACACATATCATGTATAAGGTTTGGAGAGACTGTAAACTGTAAACTGTAAACTGCAAATGCACTTGAGAAAAAGTAGCAAAACCAATCGAAAAAACAAATTTATTCAGTCTTATGTGTAACATACAGCAGAACAGAAGTATAGCAGAACAAAATGTCAAAAGATCTTATATTATTATACCATGTAAAGGGTAAACCAATAGAAAATCAAAGGTGTGTGCAGGCAGAGTGCGCGCGTTTCGGGTGAAAGCGCGCTCCACTACTCGCCATGGACTCCCGCTATCCGTGGTGCTGAAAGTCCTTCAGAACGTTTGTTTACTTCTTTTTTTTTTTAGAATAAACGTGAAATATGAGTCTTAGTCATACTTGACAAGCTATATCACATCATTTAACTAATTTGCAAGCCATGGAGTTATGGACAGCAATGAAATGCGGACTAGTTTTCTACCAAAGTGATTACTTTCAGATGTAACTTTATATCTCACGTAATCTGTTGATTTTAAGTTGAATCCCATCATATGAGGAAGTTTTTAAACTGCCTTACCTGTGCGTGAGTATTCCGACTCCTCGGATGGAAATAGATCTAAACAACGGTCGATGAAATGCGATGCAGTTTAGTCTTTCTAGAGGTGACACGGAGAATGGATCAAAAACATAATGAATACTTTATTCTGGAAAACGAAGCTATATTTGGACAGCTGATGAGACATTTTCGTCTCACTGAGATGCTTAGCAATCCGGAGGTAGTTCTCTGCATGCGATCGAGGGTGAGCAGAAACCACTGCGCGCTCCCGCCTCCGAGGAGCAACGGGAAGGTTCGTGCACGCGCAGCCTCTCCCTTTCTATACATTAAAAGCTACTGGACTCACCGTGCCACGGATCATATTTTTATGATTTAGATACAAGCGATAAGTTTACGTTTTCTCCCAAAAATAACCCAATATAACTTATTTTTTAAGGCTTAGCCTATAAATATGCGAAAACAACATCAGCAACATGTTTTATCTTGTATTAGTCAGGTCTACATTCAGGCTACACGCAATTATCCACACCATGGCACTAAGAAATGGCATTAAACAATAGCTTAAAACAGCACTGAGCTGTATGAGTAAATTTATGATTTAAAGTACATTGAATGTTTGATTATTGTTTCTTAAAACCTTAAGATTTTTGATTATTGATCCTGAGATTTTAAGATTTGCATTAGTGATTTAGGAATCCATGAATAATTGTTGATTTATATAAAGCACAATTAAAAGGGAGGAGTGGGTCCATATTAAGTAGAAGTTATCCTATTTTACTCGGTTTTTGAGTCATTAACTGGATTTCAACTTTTCTGCACCACACCCACAACGGCTCAGTTGTTTCATAATATAAACCTACTGAAGTTCCAGACTATGTGCTTGCATGGGTTGTTTACATGCAGGAGAATAAAAAAATTCGAATATACACTTTAAACAAAGCAACAGGATAGCTGATCAGTGTTAGAACTGTATAAGCTCTAACAGAGTTTGAACAGCTCACCAAAGTGCTTTACAATTTGACATAACCATGCACAAGTACAAGTGGCAATCAGTGATTTACTGTGATAGCCTACTGATTCAGTTCATAGGACTCACTTTCAAAATAGGCTATTTCTTTCCTTCTTTCCTTTAATTTAGCTGAATTAAAATTGAACATTGAAATCCAAATAGCTTAAATGTAAACCCTTGATGCTTTTACCCATGTGAACTGCCTTAACATGTGAGGCTCTAGGTCATTATATGCAGCTCCGTTGTACTAACGGGACAAAAACCCTACTGGCTTCAAAACACCTTGTTGCTTCTGAAGTCTCTCATTGCTTTATGCAGGCTGCCACCTCGCGTCTAGTGTGCGCATGTGCAAGGACGCCCACCAGTACTGCAGTGTATACTGAAGATCATTAATGTATAGCTTTTTTTAATAATTCCATGAATTTGGCTTTGGTGAACGTCGCGGGGGAAGCTAGAGCAGATGATTTCGGGTGAGAGGTGGGGTACACCCTGAACAGGTCGCCAGTGTACTGCAGGGTTCACACACAAACAACCATTCACAATCACATTCACACCGCTGGGCAAATAGGCAACTGGCCTAATGTACATTTCTTTGAATTATGGAAGGAAACCCACGCAAGCACGGGGAGAACATGCAAACCTCACACAGAAATGGTTAAGATATGAATCCCAAACATTCCCACTGTGAGGTGACAGTGTTGGCCACTCAGACCCTGTGCCCCATAGATTTTCATTTTTATCTTATTAAGCTAATAGTTCCCCCTCAGCATTGGAGTATAAAAATAGCTATCCTAAAATACTATTAAGATGCCTTAGTGTTTTAAAGTTTTTGCATGTTTTGTATTAAACCTTGAATTACAGAGCTAGTCAAATGTGTGCAGGTCAAATTAATGCATAAAATAAAAAGTTCTTAAAATGTCAAGTTCACAAGAATGGCCCATATGAAGCCACATTGACCTTGACCTTAGACCTATGACTTCCAAAATGTAATCAGTTGAAGGTGGACATTGTGCAAAGTTTGAAGAAAATCCCTTAAAGTGTTCTTGAAATATCCTGTTCACAAGAATGGCCCGAGCAGATGAAGGGACAACCCAAAAACATGATGCCTCCAGCCCTGGCTATCACCAGGAGGCATAAAAACATCCAGGCATGAATTGATGATAAGAGAGGTCAGTGGACAGACTGGTTTGAGCTAAGAGAAAAGTTACAAGATAGATAACCATTCTATATAATTGTGGTTTAATTTCTGTCAGCCAGAAACAGAAATTTAAGGCTGCAGTGAATACAGGCTCAATAAAACTGGACAGGTGAAGATTGGAAATACATAGTCTGGACTGATGAATCTCGATTTCTGTAGAGGTGCAGCAGGAACCCATGGATTCAGCCCAGGCCTGGACTGGCAATTACCGGAGTACCGGGAGTTTTCCCGGTGGGCCGAGGTACTTTGGGGCCGGGCCGGCCGGGAAAATGTGTGTGTTATAAAACAGTCCAATCAGACGCTGCGC
>JBCNYH010000007.1:14851652-14863961 GCA_039654325.1 Tandanus tandanus | reverse complement strand
TATCCAGTCGGTATCTCTCAACCTCACGCACCAGCTCAGGCTCCTTCCCCGCCAGAGAGGTGACATTCCATGTCCCACTTCCTAGCATCCATACACTAAATGAATCCGTCTCTCCACTGATCAGCGCAATTGACTATTCTGTCATGTCTGTTTTGAGGCTTCTCATTTTTTTACTGCTGTATGATTTGGGGAATCCTTTTGAGATTTCATAAGTAGGTAGAGTATTCTGGTACCGAATATGAATAATAGGGAAATACCCTGAGCAACCACAAAAGCGGTTTGAAATTTGGCAATATAAGTGGATTTGTTTTCATTGTTTTTCTTTCTTAAACAAGCGTTTTAGCATGAATAGATTGTGTTTAGGCTGGATAAAAAAAATTCCAGCTTTCTCACCAGCACCCGTAAATTGGCACCACATCAAATTGTTATTTTTTTTTCTTCTTCGAAAAGCCAATCTTAAAACCTCAGAAAACGCCTCAGACAATGTAAAAACGACACAGAAGGTGATTTGGTGTTAGATGCTGTGATTGTGATTGTGAGATTGGTTTAGTTCTGTTTGAAATAGTTATATTTTCTAAATATTTTTGGAACTGCTCTTCTATTGACAGTTTTTCAGAGTTTAATATATGTTAAATGTACATGTAAAAGACATCTAGGGTGTATTGTATAGCTTCAGTCACTTTATCTACTTTAGCTTTAAAAGCTTTTGGGCTTCGACATTCACCTCATTTCTCTGTCTCTAAAAAAACGTGCCACATTGAGGTTTTCAACAAGTTCTGATGAGAAACTGGTAATTTTTTTTATCCTGCCTTATGGATATTTGAACTTGGTCATGTTGAAGATGATTCTTTGAAGGATGTATTTTTGGCGATATTGCATTCTCGTCCAGGTAAGCCATTTTCAACTTATTTTAGCTCTTACTCAAAGCACTACCTTGCGACTTACTCCATATTGTTATGGACCAGGTCACAAAGCCTGTATTAAATATTCTTTAAACAGAAATAGTACTGTGTGACAAAACAGAAACAAAAATACTCCTTCTGAATCTGGTTCATCTCATTGTTTCTTCTGTTGCCATATAATGGAGGTTTTCCTAATAGCCGCTGCCCCTAGCTTGGTTGACAGGGGTCTCTGTGACGATATCTCTTGTTTGGTGCAAGCCAGCTGAATTTAACTTCCCCATTGTTCTCCACTAAATGCCAGAATAACAGTATTTGTTTGTTTAATATTTACAGACATTTTTAGCATTACACATTCAATTGTTTGATTATTCATTGCCAAAAACTATTTTATCAGAAAAGTGCAAACGTTTATAAGAAAAGGCCAACTTTTCTGTATATTTCCACTCTCAGCAACAGTTCTCATTTGTTTGTTGCAAATACAATATTATTAATCAGAGTATTTCTTCCAGAGAGTGGAGATATTAAAGCCAGTGTTGCAGTACTGAGTTTTATCCTCTCCAGTGCAGCAAAGCATGATGTTGATAGTGAATCACTTTCCAGTGAACTTCAGCAACTGGGTTTGCCTAAAGGTGAGGATGACTAAACAACTATTAGCAATATACAATGTGCTTCTCTAATAAAGCTACATTATCAGTGTGTTTGGTGACTGGGCATGATATTTTTGCACACACCTTCACATAACAGTTACTTAGGTAGTGATAGCACCTATGTCTTTTCAGAGCACACAACAGGACTGTGTAAATCTTATGAAGATAAGCACACAGCCATGCAGGAGAAGCTAAAGCAAACCAGTCTACGCTGTGAGTATGAAAAGGCATGGGGCAAACTTTATATGAACCCCTAATTACACAGTATTGCTAAGTGCATATGTATTCACTATCATGTACAACACAAATGAGCAGAATGCATCACTGTGTGTGTTCAGTGGGGCGTCTGGAAGCAGTGAATTGGAGGGTAGACTACACACTGAGCTCCAGCGAACTGAAGCAGGTGAATGAGCCCACCGTGCAACTCAAGCTCCAAGCTCAGGACCCAGAGTCTGGTTCTAGTGAGACCACTGTCATCTCAGTCACTGCAGACAAGTTCAGAGTGCTCTTAACAGGTATGATGAAGACTTTGCAACCAATAAATGTGCTGTTTTTAATCTTAAAGTACAATATTTATATAAAGTTCAAGTTTATGTATGTTGCTTTTCTGTTCGCTTTCTAGAACTGAAACAAGCACAAGCTATGATGAATGCACTGCAGTGAATCCATCTTTTATCCGTTTTTTTAATTCATTCTTTATGAATCAGTGTCATTCACACTTACAGGATCTCTCTGAACAGTACGTACCTTTGTTACTGGGTTACTTGGCAGAAAACCTGGTGGAGTAATTTGCCTTGAGCAGGTTCATATTGTTTTTGGACTGAAAATAAGACTAATAACCATTTTGTTGGTGGTTCACAGACTAACTGTTCACAGACTAATTATAAGGTGAATCAGAATAATACATAGTTATGCACAGACAGGATAATGGACTAAGAATTGAAATGACTAGCTTTATTACTTATCATGCAAATTATTATTATTTTTTTTTACTTTTTTTTTTTTTTTTACTTCAAAATGTTTTGTATTTTTAGACGAATATTCCTGAAATAAATAATATGACAGTTATGCCTTTCTTGTGATCCATTTTGTGCTGACTTCTGTCGATTCATTACTTGTTTCAAATATTTTGGAGGGTCAAGAGAACAACTCTAGTCCATGATAAATAATTAATGAGTGCATATAATTTCATCCAATCATTGTTCACCTGCCCCTAACTTTTCATTTAGTAAGACAAAGACCGAAAATATATGTGATATATTAATAACAATTATTCACCTCAGGCTCGGTGGATATCAGTGAATAGCCCCTGAGATGATACATAGTGGGAACTATACATTACTATTTACTGAGCCTGCGGTGAGTGATTGTTTAAATACATACTACACAGGAGTGTTGCAGTCTAATTTGGTTCGCCAATCAAATTGTGCCATTCCTTTGTAGTATACTAATGAACATTTTTATTCATTCAAGATATTTTCTCGTTTCTGATTGGTGGAAAGCCACCAGCGAATTATCCATCATTGACAATAAGTTAAATGATTATTGCGTGATTGGCACACACCAATCATGGTTCAATCATGAAACATCATGGTTTAAGGTCACCTCCAGTACATAGGTATCACAAAGCTATGTAGGATGGGTGGTAACATTACCAGACACAAATATCAACAGATTATTGCTTCTGTTGGTGGATCAGATTTCTTACCATAGGGTTGATAACAGACTTTTTTGCTGACCATTTGATATCTGAGCTGCCCTCTAAAATAGCTTGTGTATTAAAAATGGATTACAAGTGTCTTGGGCCTCAAGAATTTTTAGTAGCACTTACAAATTCCTATTATTTGTAAATTGAACATCTTGAAGGTGTCTGATTCTTTTAATATGATAATTATTCATGACAAGCACCTGGGAGTCTGGTACGATCATGGCCATATTTGCAGAAGAATTTTTCAATATGATGTTATATTTGTTACAAAAATTGTTAGGGCAAAAACGGGAATGTTTATATTTAACACGCTGTAAAGATTAGAAGAAATTTCTTTCCAATACTGCTGCTAGCACATATTATTCAGTACCATCAGAGGGTAATTTTAAGTCATAGTTGATTTAAAATCGGTTAATAGGTTGGTGAGATATGGGCTTTTATACATGAATGTCCACATGTGCGACAAGACTTTTGTCAATGACTGTGTGCATATGTGTGTGTGTGTGTGTGTGTGTGTGTGTATATGTATGTATGTATATATATATATATATATATATGTGTGTGTGTGTCTATAGTGTATATAGTAGGATGTATGTAGTAGGATATTTTCGTGTATATAATAGAATATAGATAGATAGACAGATGTGTATACAATACGATATATACTGTGTATATATAGCCATGTGTATAGTAGGATGTATATAGCCGTGTATTAGACGATCGTGTACATACTGGACGTAGCCGTCGAGTGCAGGAACTACATTTCCCATGATCCCATTACTTCCGCTTCGTAAACATGGTGGTGTTCTGGAAAACAGTGTGAGTGAAGTACTGCAGTGTAAACAAAGCTTTGTACTGGTTTACACCGACGATTACAGATTTTACTGAAACTTTTCAACAGTTTAACTACCCAGACTATCTGAATTAAATCTTTCGTCTCTTTTAAAATAATAATGATTATCTTGCAGGTTGCAGTTAGTTGTAAGAATCAGTCCCCATAAGAACAACCACCGGTTTACTTGAATTCTCCTCGTTTAACTGAAACCCTGCACTGGTGAGTGTTTGATGTGAGTCGCACAATGCCGGAGGGTCCTGAGCTGCACCTGGCCGGTGTGTTTGTAAACACGGTGTGTTCGGGGGTGGTTTTCTCCGGCGCGGTGGAGAAGTCCGGGGTGAGTAAAGGAGCCGAGGTGCCGTTTACCAGCAATGCGTATCGAATCAGCGCCACGTCCAGAGGGAAAGAAGTGCGACTCACCCTCACTCCCATCAGCACTGACCCACGGAATCAAGGTAAACCAGGACTGAACCACCAACCTATGGACGTGTTCGTCCGGTTTGGGATGTCAGGCTGTTTCCGCTTCACTCCGACATCAGAGCTCCCTAAACATGCCCACCTGCGATTTTATACCGATGAGGATCCTCACAGAGCGCTGAGCTTCGTCGATACCCGCAGGTTTGGCGGCTGGCAGTTTAATGGAAGTTGGCAGAAAGCACGAGGACCATGTGTCTTGCTTGAGTATAAAAGCTTCAGGTGGGATTTTTCACTTATCAGCCCAGCAGGGAAATCCAGGTTAAAGTGTTCTAAAACACTTGTTTTTTGGTGACTCATACTGTACTGTACTAGTGCTGTGTTCATCCAACTAAATATTCCCCAGAATGAACAGTATATTATAGTGTTTTCTATATTTCCATCCTGCTAGTGGTCTGATATAGTCCGAGTCAGAAACACTGTATTATCGACCATACAGTAATCTACTGCCAGGTTTAGATGGCACCACGGTGGTGTAATGGTTAGTACATCTGCCTCACAGCAAGAAGGTCCTTGGTTTGATTCCCTGGCATTTCTGTGTGAAGTTTGCGTGTTCTGCCTGTGATTGCTGGTTGTTTCCTCTGGGCATTCCAGTTTCATCCCACAGTCCAAAGACATGCACATTAGGCGAACTGGCTGTTCCAAATTGACCCTGGGTGTGCTCGTGTGTGTTGCTCTGGCAAGGTATCCAGGGTGTACCCTGCCTTCGCCCAGTGTTAGCTGAGACAGGCACAAGCCTTCCTGTGACACTTGTAGGATTAAGCGGTTCGACTAGTGAGTGAGTGAGTTGTGTATCTCTTATCACTTTTAGCTGCTGCATAAACCAGTCAAGCACTTTAACGTACCTTTGGTCTGGCTTCCTGTTTCAAAAGGATATACGTCAACAACCAATCAAATTGTGGCTCTCAAGCCAGTTCATGGGTCTTTTAAAATAAATACTAAACCAATTTATTATGTTTGAGATTATCTTTGCTCCATGTGTATTAGTATTATTATTAATTTTATTTTTATTCTTTTCAGGGAGAATGTTTTGTCTAATTTGTCAGACAAGGCATTTGACAAGCCAATTTGTGAGGCTCTCTTAAATCAGAAATACTTCAACGGGATTGGCAACTACCTTCGAGCAGAGATTCTGTACAGGTTAATTCTAACTTTGCTACTTAGTACTGATCCAAAAATGCATTTTAAATTGCACACTAAATATTAAATATCTTTCAGTTGAAAAGCTTTTTTCACCAATTTTTCGAGGTATAGAAGAGATTGTGAGCTTCAATACTGCATGCCTACAAAAGCCCCCTTTTCCACCCAAACTACTGCCAAAAATGTCTCATTTTTGTTTACTATTTCAGATCAAATATCCCTCCTTTTGTGAAGGCAAGGACTGTGTTAGAGGGACTTAAACTAAACCACGAAGAGACAATAAACATCAAAGTGGAGCCCGGCACAGAGGTGATGGTGATAATGATTAAGGCCTTAGCCATGAATCAGTCATATTGTGTTACAATAAAAGCTTTGTTCTCTGTTCAGAAAGCTGATGTGGATGAGAAGAAAACTGAGAGTCCAGACATCCTCTCTCTCTGTCATACTGTACCACTTGAAGTGGTTAATCTGGGTAAAAAATATCCATCTGTGAATGTTGCTTTGTTAGGTTTGTGTGTGACAGTCTGGAAAACCCCTTCACATGGACAAATGCTGAAGCCGCATTCACACAGGGAGCAACAAGCTACCATGCAAAGTCAGTGATTGGCAGCAAAATGAGTGACGAGATGTGAAATTTTCTCAGGCGACAAAGTGAGCAGGTGTTCAACTGTTCAACTGACCTGAAATTTCTCCTGAGCTGAAGTTAAAGATACCATTGATTGACAAATGCTGTCAAATACTGTCAGCCAAAAAACTTTTCCATTTCCTTTTCCTGAACCGCATGCAGAATCATGTATTTTACACAGTCTTTGGAAGTGAATAGGAAAATGTTTCAGGGAACTTCTGTTAAACAGTATTTTTAAGCTCTGATTGGTTTGTGAATCGGCTTTAGTCACAAGTCAGATTATAGCATTTTATTAACTAAGTATGTTTTATTTATAAAAACCCATTTAAAACAACAATAACTGCTCAAAGTGCTGTACATACATAATAAATTTGAGACAAAAAATACAAAGTCTGCTAAAGTCTGTTTACTCCAGTCCATGAAAAGGGAGAAAATAGTACTTCAAGATTTCAACCCAAGTCCAGGAAAAGAACTCCACATGCTTCTACTTTTACATTCTACTCATGGAAAAACATGACTGACTAGTTTTAAGGAATATTTATGGGTGGAAATGAAGGATCACTTTAATGCTCAGCATCCGCCATATCTCTGTCTCATCACTAATGGTCTGTTCTATTCATGCTTGACTACATTCCTTGTTAGTAGCTTTTAATTAGGTAATTTAAACATTTTTTAAACTTTGCTGTTGTCTGTACAAGATCTGGAGGTGCCCTTGTGTTCTGATGATGACGTGACAGTGTAGTTGTGTTACAGACATTTGGACTCAGTTGATTTAACATCAGTTTCACTATGAAATTCAAGAGCTTGTGAAATTAAATTATAAATAGCATACATAACTAGCAGGTCATTAGACATAGACAGACTAACCAAAATTTAAACCCTTTTTTTTGTTTAAGTAAAATATATTTTCATCTTCTTAAAGTGGAGGTACCAAAATATATTACTGTCAAAACCTGATATTACTGTAAAACCCGATACCTGAATACTCATTTATTGACACTTTATTGTTATTTTCTTTATTGTTATTCAGGTGGAAAAGGTTATGACCCAGAGAAAGAAGATTACACAGAATTTCGATCCTGGCTGCAATGTTACTCTGTTGATGGCATGAATTCAGTAACAGACCACAATGGAAGAACTATTTGGTTTAAAGTGAGGAATTAGAAATATATTTAAAGGTAATAATGAACATAGTTATAGAACAGCTAAATACATCTTTTAAATATATATTTTTGTATGCCTTTCAGGGTGACTCTGGTCCAATGGCCCCTAAAGGTAATTTAAGACATTGTACTGTCAGGTAATGAAGCTTGCTTATTTAGATATTATTGTAGTTCATATTGTAGTTATGGACTTTAGCTTCCAGATCTTCCAGGGCAAAGAGAAAAATCAAGAAAGTCAACTATACAGATACAAAGAAGGTGAGATCCAGCAATGCTTATAACCTGCAATAGTAGTAATGTACATTATCTAATGAGGGTAAAACTAATAATACTGTTTCACAGGAAAAGCGTGTAAAGAAGGAACAAGTGGTTGGAAAAGAGGAGAAGGACGTGCCTAAGAAACAGAGGAGCATCAGACGCCAGAACGTCAGCAAAACCAAAGAAGCAGAAACTGCTGATGGTGGCAGAAGATCAAAGGCACTTAGAATGAGCGGTTCAGCAGGTGACTGCTACCATTTTATTTGACATATGTTTCAGTTTGCTCACAGCAGCACCACAGATTGTAATTAAATCACTGTAACTAAATCTCTTTTCAGGTCGACGGCAAACCAGATCTAGGAGTACAAGGTCCAGTGTACAGAAAGCTAACACTAAAGCTAAGGCCACCAGCAAACCTCATAGGAAGTAGAACTGCTTAAGGGCAGCTTGTTTATGAAGGGAAAAAAAAAAAAACGGCACACAAGTGTTGGATCAATATATATAATATATACCAAGCTATAGAGGGCCAGTCAGTAAAAACAAATGTGTACATGCACACACACACACACACACACACCAACTACTGTTTGGGATGATAATTACCATTTTATATTTGTAACACATTTATACTGTATAAGTTTTTCATAAAAGGAAAATATATATTCTTAAAGCATCTGTCTTAGCATGACTGTCCATTATTGTAATGATGGTGTGATGTTTACATTGAAGTCCTCAAATTAGCATTTGCTTTATTCATATTCATTCTTTTAACTTCAAATAATTTAATTAGAATTAATTAAATTAATTTATCTAATATCAGCTATAAGACAGGTTTAAGCTTACAGTTGATTAACCAAACAAGTGTCCTCACCTAAGTAATACACTCAAACTAAAGTCCCATTCGAATCTCACAGTGGGCATGGAAGAAGTACCTTAATATTAATACAATACATGGCCCAAAGTATTTCACCTCACCATTAAAAATAGAGGGGCAGCGGTGGTAGGGTGCTGGATTACTGATCCCAAGGTCGGGGGTTCGAGCCCCACTATCACCGGGATGTGCAGCTAACTGGGTTCTAAAAGGCCGGCCATGTCTCTCACTGTCTATGGTGAGAGGCATATAAAAGAACCACTGCTGATTTTCGTCAAGAGTAGGCTGCATAGGCGTCAGCGTGTTTTTGCCCTGCGATGGCCTGGCGAGCTGTCCAGGGTGTACTCTGCCATCGGCCATTTCCAAGCATTTCCCCTTGATTTTAGAGTGGGGCTTTAGGGATTTCGGCTCATTCAGCAACAAGAGCATTAATGAGTTCAGGTACTGATTTGGAAGATGAGGTCTTTAGTGGAGTCTGGATTCGCAGGTGTTCAGTGAGGCTCTGTGCACTGTTTCTCCACACTGATATCAGCAAACCATGTGTTTATGAACCTTGCCTTGTGCAAACAGGGATTATCATGCTGGAACAGATTTTGACTGGGCCCATTAGTTCAGTGAATGGAAATCATAAATCTAGACATACAGACCAAATATTCTCTACTGTTGGGCGCTTCCACATGGCAGGCATCCTAATACTTTTGACCAGATAATATAAAAACACTTGGTGTTCAAAATCTTGGACTGGCAGTGTATTTCTGTAAAATTGATAATTGATTCAACACTGTCACAAAAACAACAAAATATTAATCATTCAAATCATGTACTTTATTGTAAAGTTTCTTAAACGTAGAAAAAAACAAAATCATTATATTAAAAAAGTAATTTGTGCCAAATATGTAGATATCAATTCTTATGCGCTGATTGGTTGATCTCAGTACAGCTGCAACAGAAGTGAGATGATCTGAAACGGTTTAAAAGTAAGGGTAATCCCAGAGTCAGTGACTGCACCAGGACAACCAGCATGCTCCAGCAAGTCACACCTAGACAAAAATAGAAGGGTTTTAGTTCCACTAACAGGCCCATATTTATTCATTACAAACTATGTGTGAAATTGCTAATAAGATCTTTACAGGTTAAATTCTTATAGCAGGAAGTAAAAGCAAGGATAAACACAGAAATGCAATATTGTGTTACCACATTAAACGCAACAGATAAATAATAATACAAAAATCATAATGGTTGGCACATGTAAAATATATGTGTTGCTCTCAGCCTAGTACATGGAAAACTAAGAAGACAGGAGTAATTAGTTAAAGAAATTGTGCAAGGGTGGAAAAGTGTTAAGCACGTCTGCCTCACAGCAAGAAAGTCGTTGTATTAAGTCCCAGGCTTGGTGACAGCATTTCTGTGTGGAGTATGCATGTCTTCCCTGAGCTTGGGTGCTCTGGTTTCCTCCCACAGTTCAAAGACATGCACATTAGGCTAATTAGTTGTTCCAAATTGCCCCTAGGCATAAGTGTGAATGTTTGTACGTGTGTTGTCCCTGTAATGGACTGGAGAGCTGTCCAGGGTGCACCCTACCTTCACCCTCCCTGTGAATAGGATTAAGCGGTTCAGTGAAAACTTTATGCAACCTAATTTATTATTCTCTTATCAAAGTGGGGTTTTGGAAAATCAGAAGGCTATGAGGAGTATCCAGGGGCTCCATGGCTTTAAAAAAATTATTTCTTGCAAAAGGGGAAAATAAGCTACCGTTATCAAAGTTGTTATGCTTTAAATAATGTTAACTAGAATCTTTCGATACTTTAACAAAAATGGGTTCTATGGGTGGAAAGGCTCCAACAAATACTCCAAGTGTTTGCTAAGCCCCCCCTCTAGAGTAATATGTCTTTCTAGCTGGAAAAGGAGACCCAACGCATTTTTAGACAATGTACATTATCTAAAATATGAATTCCTGTTGACAAAGTGCTTCCAGTAATTGTGTTAGGAGAGTGGGAGCCTTGGTCTTTTTTAGTAACTGCAAAATCCTTGAGACTGAGATGATAGACTTTTAAAAGTCTGTCAAAAACACAACAATCGTATTTTCAACAATCATCCTTGACTAAAATATGGTTTGCCTGCATCACACTTATACCCAAGTTGTTATTTATTTATGAGCGGCATCGAGTGCAAAAATATTATGTGAATGTGTCTTGGATGTGAACTCAACGCTCCTTTTAGGTTTTTTATTATGAATATAACTGTACTATTATTTCCTAGAAGACAAACTTACTGCCAAGCCTCTCGCACTGGGAGGGATGTAGACAGAACTGCAGTCACACTGCTTCCGTAAGACTCATACATACGGACAACAAGGGCATTCCTCTGTCCTTCAGCCTGTGGGAGAGAGTAGTGGACTCAGCACTGACAGGATGGGAGGGAAACAACTCAAACCACACATACATACCTGTTTGATAGTTTCCAGGATGACAGCTGCTGAGCTGATACTGAATGCGCTCCAAGGATCGACAATGTTGACGTCAGGAATGAGATGAAGTGGGAAGTTGAGGTTGTAGGCGTGTTGGATGACTGATGCATCCTGAAAAGAGCCTGAACAGCCAGAGTGCTGTCAGGGTTATGATATTGGTGGTAGACTTATTTTTAATATAGATTACTGATTTTGTATGGGCCCACCTTTATGAGGCATGATTGCATATGTAAACTGATGATGTCCCATATCTGCATTAGCATCAGGTGCTTTTGGTGCTCGCAGTCTGAGGAGAGAGAAGAGGTCTAAACAAGTTTCTTAACATGACACAAGCCTCAAAGTGATTGAACTTACAATGATAAGGTCATGACATTCTGGTGAACAGAGTGGCCATATTTGCAGTCATTCAGGAGAGCCACACCAAAGCCATGTTCTGAGAGATCAGCCCATTTATGGCCCCACACCTAGAGGTAGGAATGAAAGAATAATCTGTTAATAGCTTTGAAAATATTATGAAAGCGTTTAATGAAGTTATTAAGAGCACATGTACCAAACAATATCTGCTGCCAAATTCAAATGCAGCACTTGGAATGAATTCCAAAATGTTTATCTCCTTAATTTGGCATGAAATAATGAAGAAACAGGCCACAACTGGCCATGAAACTCCTTATTAAATCGGTTTTCCAATTACTTTTGAGCCTGTGAAAATGGGGGACTATGGGTAAAAATGGCTGTAATTCCTAAAATGTTCACACAATACTTTTGGTAAACCCATTAATTCATAGCCCAAAAGTCTACACTTCAGTTACAGCTTCACTGCTTCAATTCAAATCCAGTGTTATGGTCAACAGAGACAAATTTTCAACGATTGTGATGCTGTCCGAATACTTATGGACCTAACTTTGCACATTATAACAACTGTATAGTCAGCACCTCAAAACGAGCCCAATCCCAGGATGTGTTTCTGTGTGTAGGTCTCTGCAGGTGTCCAAATTGAATCTCATACGTGGCACTGGAACTGCGAACCCGCACAGGAAACTCCACCTTGAGGAACTTATGTGCCTCTGCCCAATCCACCTGGGGGGAAAAAGGGGGGGGGGGGGGGGGGAATGGTTCTCCCCACTAAGGCCCAGGCTTGATGGAATTATAAGACTTGCACTCAGTAGTTCTAAAGAAGTTTCCCCTCTTCACCTTTGTACTAAACTTGATGTAGGGAAAG